>JAVSBS010028024.1:110356-124425 GCA_033124195.1 Coracias cyanogaster | reverse complement strand
GTGTGTGTGTGTGTGTGTGTGTGTGTGTGTGTGTGTGTGTGTGTGTGTGTGTGTGTGTGTTTTGAACCAACCTTATCAAGCAGCCAGGAAGGGAATTCTGTTCTGGGTCAACTGCTCTGGTAGAACACTGGGGACAAAGCTCTGAGAATAGGTTGAGCTGCACGTTTTGTTCATAGGGCACTTTCTCTGTCAAAGAGACTTCCTGGTGCCCAAATGAGTGCCTCGCTGAGGGTTGGTATGTGCTGGTTTGCCTGTCTTCTGAGAACGGCCTGTGCAGAGCCAGACCCATCTATTTTTAGCAATCTGTGTCACTAGACATTCTGGACAGGCTCAGCTGGTAAAGAGCATAGCTCTTCTTTTTAATGCTTATGATGCTGCTTTAATACAAACTCTCATGACTGATGGTTGACCAAACATTAACCTCTGTAAGATCTGGACAAACTGCTGTCAGATGCTGTCCTGTATTCCTAATGCCTTTAGCCAAAACCTAAAATATCTTGGACTTCGCTCTTCTCCCTGCCCATGCAGGTGTGCGTGTATGGGTTCTCCTGAGAGCAGGAAAGGGGAAAAAGAATGAGGCAAGAAGCAAAGAAGTGATTATTCTAAAGTAGATGAGGTAACTTTGTTTTCAGCAGCAGCTGCATTTCAAGACACTTGCATGGTCCTTCTGCTGAGGAACTTCGGGACATTCCTTTATCTGTCTCTCAGAACATGGTTCTTGAGTAGCATTTGGTATTAGAATACACCTCCTCTTTCCTGGTAGAATCTCACAAGCAGAAAACAATCTGTTTCTCTTTAAGGGTTGATTCAAACACTCAGTAGCATGTAAGTTTGGTTCTACTGTCTGATCCATCATCTGGTATCATTAAAGCCTATACTCTCTCTTCTTTTCCCTCTTCATCTTTCAGCAAAGTTTATTTTGTTACTGGCTGTTTGTTCACGCGAGGAGAGTTGGAAACACAAACTCTCATGACTGATCTTGCATGTGCTAGATGTTAATGGTCATCTGCATTGATCCAGAGCTGTTGGCTAGATGGGACCCAAGTTGTACCTAAACAGAAAATGAGCCTTGCTTCCTCCTTCCCTCCCCCAAATGCTACAGGCCCTGACAGCAGAAGCAACACTACCTGCACTGGATTTTGAACGTCTTCCTCTTTTGGGTAGAACACAGCTCTTGAAAAACACTTCAGCCTCTTTTCTGCAAAGTCCTTGGTGATGTCCATTAAAAGCTGTCCCACTGAGTTAGGTTCTGTTTTCTGTGTCTTCTATGATACAGTGCCTGTGAAATCCCCTCCCTGAAGTATTTGCGTTTACTCTATTACAGGCCACCAGTTACCTTGTCAGCATTGCTAGTTTGAGGCCTGTGGAGCTAATAGTTGGAGCTGTAGAACTGCTAGGTGGAGCAGAGCAGTTCTCCATGCTGCTTTGTTGGGTTTTTTGACGGTTGAAAGCTGCCCACAGAACAAATGTGTATACATGAGCCGTGACTAGATGGAAAATGCAAGGCACCCGACCTCTAGATTCTTTGAGCTGTGTATTGACAAATGCATCTCTTCTGCAGAGTCCTTTGTTCTGGGTCATGGTTTGAATCCAGTAGAGCTGGAGCACTGTAGGAAGGCCCTCTCCTTCCATACGTGCTGGCTTTTCATGATGGAGGCAGGTTGTTTGCATGCCCTGGGAGTTGCTTCTTGAAAACCCGACATCTTCAGTTTGATGTTCAGAGGGTTTAAATCCCCACAGGACAAACAAGAATTGGGTGATGTCTTAGAGTCTCCAGTTGCTGATGAGTGACCTTCCTGACTTGGTAATGCCCTTAGTGTGTTGGCTGTGTCTGATCACAGAAAGTGGCATCTCAGGTAACCACACGTACTCCCTTCCACCTTTACTTCATTAAATCACATGTTCTTCTACGTGCTCTGCTCCAAGGCAACTGACCAACTTGTGTCATGTTTCTGCCTCGAGCACTAGATGAGTTTGACCTGCATCCCTAGCACCGACTGTGCCCAAGACACGCTGGTCCATTTTGGTGTTCTTCACATTGAAGACCCTCTTTTTAACTGATGGGGACTAATTAAGAGTTAAATGTTCAGTGCTGCTTGTGAGAAAACAAACTTCTGGACGCAGCTCATATGTCACCATGGCTGGATCAGGTCTCTGCTGCAGTACCACAACTTTCCTTTGGCTACCTCTACTCTTTAATTATTATTGTTCCTTCTAAATCCAAGTGCAGCAGAAACACATTTTCCTAAAGAGGTTTATTTGTTTCAAAGTGGCTATAATAACTCTTTTTATTACTTCAAATTCCTTCAGCTCCCTTTTGTGGGTTTTATTCCATCTACACACCACCAATGATGGAGGTTTCTGTCGGTGCATCTTGAAAACAGTAGCACTGTGTACTTTTGGTTAAGAGGGTGTTGAGCTTGACTGAAGTGTAGTGATATGTCCTCGCTCCCCAAAGCTGTGGTGCCATCATGTGGCCGTTTGGTCGGGTGCAGGTTTTAATGTCTTCAGAGCACAAAAACGTGTGCTCCTTGAGCAGCCCTGACGGCTTTGGCTTGCTTTTGTTCTTTCTTTCCTTTGTAGGGGTGTCTTGGCCACCCTCTTGGGCACAAAGCTGGTTTCAGCATCACCAGAAAGGCCAATGGTCTCTTGGTCTGCATTAAGAAGAGTGTTACCAGCAGGTTGAGGGAGGTTCTTCTCCCCCTCTACTCTGCCCCTGGTAAGGCCACGTCTGGAGTATTGTTGTCTAGTTCTGGGCTCCCCAGTTCAAGAGAGACAGGGAAATACTGGAGACAGTCCAACAGAGGCTATGGGAATGTTAAGGGACAGGAACATCTTTCTTATGAGGAAAGGCTGAGAGCCCTGGGGCTGTTTAGGCTGGAGAAGAGAAGGCTGAGAGGGGATCCTACCAATGTTTATAAATATCTGAAGGATGAGTGTCAAAAGGATGGGGCCAGTCTCTTTTCAGTGGTGCCAGTGACAGGACAAGGGGCAATGAGCATAAACTAGAACACAGAAAGTTCCACCTTAATGTAAGGAAAAGCTTCTTTACTGTGAGGGTGACAGAGCACTGCAATAGGTTGCCCAGAGAGGCTGTGGAGTCTCCTTCTCTGGAGACTTTCAAAACCAGGCTGGATGTGTTACTGTGTGGCCTGCCCTAGGTGAACCTGCTTTGGTAGGGGGGCTGGACTCAATCTCCAGAGGTTCCTTCCAACCCCTCTCATTCTGTCATTCTGTGAAATAAAGGAAACTCCTGGTTGTCTCCTTCCTGCTTGTTGAGTTCAAGATCTACCTGGAATAGTCAGAGGAGTCTGGTCATAATTCTGTAGCAGCGGTCTTCCTGATTGGGAGGTTCATTCACTGCATATGCTTGCAATAGTTTTGCAGGTACGCCACCGAAGAGCCTTCAGAGGATGAGCTGCATTTGCATTGCTGACTTGCAGACTGACTGACCGGCTGTTGGACCAGTCTGAGCTCCCCTGCTGTTTCATGAGAGCCAATTTGTACACCAGGGACTTGGAAGAATCTTGCATCTGAAAGGGGGTGCTGGATTCCCAGTTGATTCCAACCCAGGGGGTGGTGCATCCCATGGGTGTCAGGAATGCTGCAGTTCTTTCTTGTCTGCAAAGCAGAAAGTGAGGGCTGGTACCTCTTCTACATGCAGCCAGGTTTTGCCTCAAGTTGCGCCAGGGGAGGTTTAGATTGGATATCAGGAAGAAGTTCTTTACTGAGTGGTTCGCCATTGGAACAAGCTGCCCAGGGAAGTGGTGGAGTCACCATCCCAGGAGGTGTTAAAAAAATGGGTAGATGTGGTGCTTCAAGATATGGTCTAGGGGTTAGGGAGATACTTGACGAAGGTTGGACTTGATGATCCTAGAAGTCTTTTCCAACCTAAATGATTCTATGACTTGCAAAGTGCACTGCCTAAAGAAAAGTTGTTTTCCAAGAGAAGCACCACATCAGCAATAGGCCGCACATCAGGAACATGCTGCCAAAGGACTGTTGTCTTGTCAAATAGCTGGTTGCAGGACACCGGGGACCATTTCCCCTGGCATAATGGGGACAAGGTGGTTTTGCAATAGCTTGTTCAGCTTTGCGCATGGCAGTCCTTTGGCACTTTGGCAAGTGTCTGTTAAGCCTAGGACCTGAGTGGTCACAGTGGAGCGGTGGGTAATTGTGGGAAGAGCCTAAGGATGCTAGAATAAAGTGATCTTTCTGCTCTCATCTGCTGGTAGTTAATAGGGTCTTTGTGACCTTAGAGGTTCACCCAGTGACTGTTACCATTTTCAAGCTGATGGCTATGTCCATCTTGGGGAAGACTCCAGGGAGACTTCATTGCAGCCTTCCAGTATCTAAAGGGGGCCTACAAGAAAGCTGGGGAGGGACTTTTTACAAGGGCTTGTAGTGATAGGACAAGAGGTAGTGGGTTCAAATTGGAACAGGGGAGTTTAGATGTAAGGAAGAAGTTTTTCACTCTGAGAGTGGTGAGTCACTGGCATGGGTTGCCCAGGGAGGTTGTAGATGCCCCAACACTGGGTGTGTTGGGTGGGGCTTTGAGCAATGTGGTCTAGTGGAAGGTGTCCATGCCAGTGTCAAGCGGATTAGAATTAGATGATATTTAAGGTCCCTTCCAATCCACACCATTCTATGGTCTACTCTCTGCTCATGCATTCCTCTCCATTTCACTATCCTCATACTAGGTGGGACCTCACCTGGGGATTTTCTCCCCCACAGCACTTACTGTCATATCCCAGTTAACAAAACCTGAAGTTGACATGGCAAAAGAGAGCTGGTGCTTAAGAAAGACTCTTCCTGCTCGGTATTTCTTACTAAATAAGTAGCTCTCTTTGTAAACAGACAGGTCACTTGGATATCCAACACCCAGGGGACCTGCAGCCAGTTGATGCACAGTCTTGTGGTAGCCTTCAGGTTTGTAATGTCTGGGTAGCTCAGAAATCCAAGTCTGCCCTCAGCAGATGAAATCTCTAATGGCATTTCCTTTGCTTGCCCAGCTTGGATGGTGATGTGGTTCCAGGCAGCCTTGCACAACAGCTGTCCTCACCAGGCTAGGCGACACATGAAAGTTGATGCAAAGTGGCGGCGTGTTTGAGCAGGATGCCACGTTCTTGTGAGGAACGTCACCGCTGCTGCCTTGGCCCTGTAAGGAGCCAGTTAAGTTTTGAGGGTGGAGGGCAGTGTCTGGTTTATTTGGGGACACAAGGTTCACCACCCCTAGAAGAGCAACCAAACTGACAAGAAGAGGGCCCTGTGCCAGCCTAGGACATTGCTTTTGATCAGCTGTGACACTGGTTTTTATTCTCTGTGAACCAACTAGCAAAAGCATTTAATCTCAACAGAGACAAGCCAGGGCAGGGCAGGTCAGGAGTTTATAAATTAACCTATTTGTACTTTTCTGCCCTGAAGTGGCATCAGACTTTACCTTTCAGAAGAGTATTTCCAACTTGTCCAGTTGTTAAAACAACAGAGAGGAAAGCAGCCTGCCTCACCACCCAGCTGGGCTCTGGTAGCTCATCCAAAAAGGGGGCTCCACGGTCACAGGAAGGGTTTTGAGATGCAATTTCCCTTTCTCTTCCATGTGTCAGGCTGAAACTCGAAAGTGGAAGTTCTGTCACAGGGGTGAGTGTCAACATCTACTGTTTGTGTGTACCACGTGTGTTGTAGCTGCTCAGGAAGTGTGTGACTTGCTCCTGGGACTTGGGGCTGTAAGGAAGGCTACCCACAAATGAGAGGTGTGTGGAGGGGACTCGTGGTATGGAGGGGACTCATCTGCCATCAGCTCCTCTAACAATACATCTCACTGGATAGTTGCTGGCAGTGTTTGAGCAGTGCATGTAGCTGCTTAATCCTGCAGTGATGCTTAGGCAGAAGTTGTCCACCACTGCAGATCTTCATCCCACTGGCTGGCTGACGAATGAACAGGCCCACACAGGTCTGGGTGGACCAGGTCATTGTGTTATTTACCCACACTGAGAACAAACATCCTGCGGAGAGACTTGTAAAACCTATAAAACCGAGGTAGGAAATGTCCTGTTGAGAGCTTGCCCATCTGCAGGGAATGGGCAGCCCTCCATTCCTGCCCTGTCCTGAGCAGGATTTTTCCTAATATCCAGTCTAAGCCTTTCCTGGTGCAACTCGAGGCCATTTCCTCTTGTCCTGTCACTTGGGAGAAGAGACCAATGCCTACTTCTCTACAACCTCCTTTCAGGAGGTTTCTCTTCTCCAGACTAAACAGTCCCATTTACTTCAGTTGCTCCTCCTAAGACACATTCTCCAGAGCCCTCACCAGCTTCGTTGCACTTCTCTGGACCCGCTTCAGCACCTCAATGTCTCTCTTAGACTGCAGTGCCCTGTACCAGGGGCTGTGCCTCTCTTTGTGCAGGAAGCACAGACAAGGACTGCCTGAGAAACTTCCCTTGCGTAACCTCCTGGCTCATGTGACAGCTGTCCAATGTAGGGTAGCAACCACGCGTGGAGCGCTGTGCTGTCAGGGCACGACATGTGATGCTGAATTGGCCACCGTGAGGAAAGCTTGAGGTTTGGGGTTGGAGCACACTGTTGGCTCACCACCTCGAGCTCTTTGGAGGATCTTGGAGCACAGAAGGCAGGGGCAGTGCATGACAGTGCCTGAGCTGCTCACCAAGCATCTGGCTTGGGAGGTCTGCCTGAGGAACATTCACAATCCTATATGAGTAGCCAGCTATTCCCTGAATTCAGGTGAAGATGTGACATTCAGCTGTACGCCAAAGGAGCTCATCTATGGCAATGGAGGCTCTGCAGTGCTGGTTCCTAACTGGTGGGGCAGGGGGAAATGAGGGGGACCTTTCAAAGCAGGGTTGCAAGGTGAGGAAACCACAGGGACGTGGGTGTCCTTGGGCAGCACGGGCACAGGTAGGAGGACCCAGCCTCAGGGAGTGAACGGCAGGATAGCCATGGATAATGTGGAAAATGGGGTGCAGCCCTGCTAAACTTAATGCCCTCACCTCAAAATCATCATCATCAGGGTTGTCGCGTTTAATCCTGATCACAGTAAGTTTTTTGATGCCTGGGGGCAGCGAGGGGAAAGTTAAATGCTGATTGGGAAAGCCCTGCACTCACCAGAGGGTGAATTTTGGTTACAGCATGGTGGGTCTCTGTTAAAATGGAAGCTGCTTTGAACTGTGAACTCTCCTGGGACTATTTTTCTTCTTGCTTTTCTTCTTGCAGGAAATCCCGGGTGTCTAAAAAATGAAATCCTTTCACTTGACGAGGTCACGGGGGGCTGGCCAGCAGCCAGGCACAGGGCTCCTCTGCAGTTCTGCCCGTTCCTCTCTATGAGCCTAGAGCTTCCTCCAGGGCGCTTCTCTTGCGGCTATTTGTGCACGCCATGAGAAGAGGCTTAGATTTGCTCTTCTGCTCCGTATTTAGTTTGCTCTGTGCTTTGAGAAGGCCAGTGACATCTTAAGACCTGTTGCCGTCTCCGAATATAAAACCCCTCTTTGTTGGGGGGAGGTTGACTTGACTGAGCCGCATGATCAGAGTCAGGTGACAATATTGGGCACAAAACCGGAGGAGAATAAACACTTGGATGTAGGAGATCAGCTGCTGACCTTGCCTTTTGACAAGCTGCGTTACTCCTCAGGGAAAAATGAGTGCCTGGCCCTCTCCTGTGCTTTGGAGCTTAACCACGGCGTGTTTAACAGGTAAGTCCTCCTGAAGCAGCATTTCTCTTTGCTGGCTAAGCACAAAGGTGGGTAGAGCTTCATTGTAACGAGGCTTCCCTGTCTTGGGGTGCTGTGAAAGGAGGGAACGCAGGAAAGGAAGGCAGTACTGCAACACAGGCAGTGTTGGAAGTGGGTTGAATGCAGTAAACAGACAAACTTGCTTTTACAAGAGAGAAAAGCAAAAAAGGGGAGGAAAATTAGAGCCACATTACTCTGTGTATTGAGGATTTATTTGCAGTGGCCTCTTCATGGCTTTATCTTAAACCCCAAGGAACAGGATGCCTGGGGTGTTCACTCTGGTGGGGTGTTTTGGTAACTGGGTCTTTATAAGAGAAAGAGCATATGGCAGGGGGGTTGGAACTAGCTGATCTTTAAGGTCCCCTCCAACCCAGACCATTCTATGATTCTATATAAAAATGCTTGAATACTTTTGTAATCATGCCTTTATCTGCTCCTCTCCTTGTTCTTCTCCTCCTTTTGTACCACTTAACTATCAAAACACCCCTGTGTTCCCACAGCTAATATTTTTTGCTATGTGAGAACTGCAACACTTGTGGCACTTCAGATCATGTACCTTCCAGGGCAAGTCTGGCCAGGTGTGACTGGAAGCTCCTTGGGGTGAGGTGCTGCCCTGCGGCCACCTCCCTTTTTGGAGTATGAAGCCCTCAGCCTTGCTAGGACATTTGCACTTTACAGAGTTCTTTGGCAAGGGGAAAACCAGCTCAGAGCAATTACCTGCCAAGCTGCTCAGGGCAGCCTGAGCATGTAACAAGGTATAACCGTAGCCTGGCACGCATTAAATTAAACAGCTTGGGGAAACTCTTCATTCCAGGAGCCAATTATTCACCTGTTGGTTCAGGAGCCGATTGTTCACCTGTTGAATTCACCAAAGATAATCTTTATCTTCACCTAGATCTCCGACTGTTGACTTGGTTGCGCTGTTTGGCTGGAAGGTTTAGTTTTTCAGAAGAGCAGACTGTTTGGTTATGCAAGATGGAGGAAAGTAAAAAGAAATAAGGGACTGTCCACCCTGTTTCTGCATTTCGTGAGTTCCTGGCCAGGGTCCATGTGCCTCACAAGCTGGCCAGGCTGCCTGCTGTATGAATCAGGAAGGTTTAGCTCTGTAGTTAAGAGTTCAGTAACTTTCCCTGACACCTTCAAAGTTACTGGAGTGAAACATCATGTCAAGGCATCACAAAAAGACCCATCCTTAAAATGTCCCTCCCTGGAGATACTTTTGTTGATTTACAGTGCCCCTAAAAAAGTCTCTAGAAAGCGGAATCGCTGCTCTCTGGTGTAGGCAGTGTAAGCGCAGGAGAGAAAAGGGTCTGATGAAGCTAAGGGTGAGTGTTGTTTTTTCACACCTGTGATACTGTAACTGGTAAAACAAAACATCACCCATTTTCACTAGATGCTCAAAAATTAAAAAAAAAAAATTAAAGTCAACCAAACCAAAAACACGCACAAAACGCAAAACCAAACAAAAAACCCTAAACCACCAAAATTCAGTGAGCTGTGTGTGCATTCCAAGGTGTTTAAATCCATGTTGGTGTCTCTGGCTGGCAGAGCTGAGCAAATGCTGGGGAGAGGCTGCTCCATGGGAGGTCAGACTTTGATCCCAGTGGTCCTTCTGAGAGCTTTTCCCAGGAGAACTTGATGGTCCCCTTGACTTACTGCTAGCGTTTACTTTGAGATTAGTTTAATAAAAACCAGGACTGACTTGGCTCATTGCCAGATCCGAGGACAGAGAAGTACACTGACTTCAGCCCTTCAGGTGTCAGGCATGGGCAATTGTGCACCTCGGTCCTGGGTCAAGGCATGGCTAAGGTAGCAGTGTCCTCTGTGGGTACTGCAGAGCTGCTCTCCCTGCGTAGGACCAGCGTTGGTGCCTATAGGTCACTTGGACTTGGGGCAAATAAATATGCCGCAAAACAAAAACGGTGAAATTCAGTTTCTCTGTTTTGGGGGCTACAGAAGAAAGTGTGGGCAGTGGCCCAGATGGCTGGGTGCTCCATCTGCTGCCTTACTCAAGAGCTGCAGGAAGATGGGTTTTTGCACCCAAGGGAGTACAAAGCAGGCAGTATGCAGTAAGAGGGAGTGCTCCCAATGAGCTCTCTCCATGTGATTGCAGCTTTGTAAGGACTCTTTTGTTTAGTTTCCTGATCTTGATGTAGAAATTCAACTAGAGTAACTAGTCAGCTTGGTCAGCATATGGTTGTTGTTCATCCCATGGCAGTGCTAAGGACTGGTACCCATGGTGCCCGGCCTCATGTGGTGTAACCAAAAGGGAGAGAGAAATCAAAAGCTGGGCGAGAAGTGTTTAAGGCCAGATTGGATGGGGCTTTGAGCAACCTGATCTAGCGGAAGATGTCCATGCCCATGGCAGGGGCATTGGAACTAAATGATCTTTAAGGTCCCTTCCAATACAAACCATCCTATAATTCTATGAAGCAGGCTTGGGCAAAAGCCTGCAGGGACTCATGAGTCTGCAGCCACCCAGTGGTGTTGCCGCTCTGAGTATCCAGCTGGGTGTAAGCTGCACTCTTTGGGCTCCTTGAAACCCATAAATGATTTCTTAAAACAGTCCTTTTACTTTCCATGCCAATGGCCACTTGATTTCAGCAGGCCCTCTTGCTGCAGTGGCTTGGCAGATGTATGCTGGTCGGAAGAGCATGTAAACGCCATGTTATCAGCCACAGTCACATACTGATGAGGGATGAAGTTGGATATTTTCAGAAGCTGCAGTTATTTCAGAGTGAAGCTGATGTGACAACTTCTGTGGCAAGAGTTGGCTGCTTCGGTTTTGCTTTGCTTCCTTTGCTTGACACCATGCTACTAAATTGAACCCAACTTGCTACTTTCATGTTCAGTGTTATGGGTCTCTCCTCTATTCAGAGACTGGAAGACATTCCCTGTGCTTGTGAGCCAAGGGATGGCTTTCAACAGCAGACAACATTTCAGTTCACTACATATCATGGCAAAACAACTTGAACTGCAGTAATACCCCTTTTCTCTGAAGATTACAGCGGCCTCCAATCTGATGGATGGATTTCAGAATCAAAGCAAGTCTTGGCCTGCAGGTTCCCTTCTGGTTACTGGATGTATCTCCAAAACAGCTTAAAAGAAAATCCCGAACTCATGACTTCTCTTTGCTGATCCCTTTAATGGAGATAGGATAAGCCAGCTGGCTACTTGACAAGCATTTTAAATCAGATTGTCATGAGATCTCAGGGTAAACTGTCTCAAGGAGCTGTCACTAACAAATGGAGTGTTTCAGGCAATTCTCACGCCCTTTTATCTAGGAGAGTCAGACCTCCAGGACATTGGCATCTACTGGGCAGTGGCCTCATGGACCCTCTAGTTTATTTCCTTGGTAAGTCTCTCATGTGCCAGGGATGCTCAGATGCTGCCAATGTTCAGCTACTTGCTTCTGTATTGCTCTGTAGTGGAACACAGTAGACAGGAGTCTCTGGATGTTAAACCAGGATACAGGGGTTAAGCACTTGATAAAGATGTAGTGGGAAACCTCCATTAAAGGGAGAACAGTAATCTGGCTACTAATGATATTTTTTTCTTCCTTTAGGCATTGCTTTAGGCCAGACAGCCACCACCCAGGTCTCTACTGCATCCACCCCAGGGCTTCCTAGTGCAAATATTACACAGCTCCTTACTGCATCAGCCCCAGCACTTCCCAGTGCAAGCACCACCCAAGTCCTCATTGCACCAACCCCAGCACCTCCTAATGCAAGCACCACTCAAGTCCCCATTGCACCAACACCAGCACCTCCCAGTGCAAGCGCTACTGCAGCTTCTGCTTCCCCAACTGCTGCTGCAATGCTCTCAGCTGGAGTGGTGTCGACCACTGCAAATCTTACTGAGTCCACAGCAGCACTGTCTGCTGATCCAAGCACAAAAAAGCCTGTTCAGACTCTACCTGCCACAACAGACATGACTGTCCCCACCTCTGGCAGCACGGCCACCTCCCAGGCATCCACAGGACAAATGGCCACATCCACCAGTGCCCCAGTGGCCCCTCCAGGCATGATCACATCTTCTGGGATCTCATCAGCAACTCCATTCCTCACTACCACTAAGCCCTCAAACTGCAGCACAGTGAACCTGACAGCCTGTGCACCCTGCTCCCCAGGGACAGTTCCCAACGAAGGTAAGAGTCTCTGCTCATCCCAGCTCTCATGTTAGGTGGCAAGGTGACTTGTCAAGGAAGGTGAAACCAGCACATGTTGTCGTGTTGGAGGCTTGGACAGGCAGCAGGAGTGGGAGTTGGTTCGTTGCACCTTTCTGAAGTTAAAGACTTGGCCTTTGCCTGCCTTGTGCTGTGTATTGGTCTTCCCGGGGCTTCCCCAGCAGCATGAAGCAGCAATCAGGCTGTGGCACGGAGTGTAACACAAGCACAACCTGATATAGTGGCAGGAGGATGCAGCCCCAAATAGAAGGACAGCTTCCAGCTATCTCCAATGTTACAAGGAGAATCTCTGTGATACAAAAATCCTTTTCACTTGGGCTTGAGAAATTGTCTAATCAGCCTCTGTTGTGATCAGGAGCGCATAATGCTACCTTTTCTGGAAGGTATTTATGTTGTAAAGTGGTTGTTGGTTGTTTTGTTTCAAACACCACCACAGCATGCCCCCAAAAATCCCAAATGAAAAAACCCACAACCCCGAAATACAAGCCATGTACTTTTTGCTTACTTGCCCCACTGCAGGACAGTTTTCAAAAGAGGAATATGCAGCTCTGCTGCTTTAGGGTAAATCTGCAGAGGACAGGAGTTAATTCCCACCTCCCTCACCCTGTGCAGGATGTTCCTCCATGAGGTCTTTTCCTCTCGCATGTGCTTGGTTGCTGCAGCACCAAGGGCTGGTTCCTGCAAGCAGTGGGATGGCAGGTCTGACGTGTACAGCTGCAGCAAATCCCACAGGATCACTTTGCATAGCTCAGGTTTGTTTTGTGGAGCAGAGAGGGTTAGAGCTTGTGTCTGGTGGGAATGCCATGGTACCTGTGCTGAAAGAAAAGCTGCTGCTGCTGCTTCAGGCAGATCCTCTGCTCTGGGGTTTTTCTCTTCAGTTCTGCTTCCCGCAAGCCTAGATTACCAGTAGTCCAAAGGAGTATTTTGTTTGGTTTGGTTTTTTCCTTTTTTTTGTTTGTGTGTTGGAGGGAAAACAAGGAAAACCCTCTGGGCCCCTCAAATTAAAAGAGAAGCAAGCAGTCATCTTAATTACCAGAAATCCTCATTGACAGCCTTGAGACCTTAGATCATCTTAGGGCTGTTCTTCAGCTTGCTAACGATGCACAGAAGCATAATTAGCATGAGTATTACAGTTTCTAAGACTGTCTTGCTGGAGGGGTTGCATCCCAACACTTCTGCATTCATGGCAGTGACATGTCATGCTGAGCACGGGTATTCAACTTAAGTCTCACAATCCTCATCCTGAATTTTTTGTTCCAATTCAGGCACCTTGAGCTGCTCGTGCTGTGCAGAGGGCTCGTGCATAGACCCCAGTGCCTGCACCTCCTGCCCGCCGGGCTACTACCAGCCTGAAAGTGGGCAACCATCCTGTCTGCCTTGTCCACAAGGGCGTTACACCAAGTAAGTGACAGAGCTCCTGGGCATGGGGTTGTGGATGTTCTTCCTCAAAACATGCTTTAGCTGGCAAAAACTCCTCCTTTGGGCTATAGAAAAAACGCTGCCAGGGTTGTTTCTCCACGGGAGGCACAGGGTTTTGCATCCCCAGGAGAAAGAGCAGCTCAGGCTTGCTGGCCCAGAACCCACCCATGGTGCAAAACACTTGGCAGCGGCAGCCACAGGCTGTGTGCTCCACAGGTTTTTGCAGGGTTCTGTGGCAAGCTGGGTGAGGGAGCTCATTCACTGCAAAGCTGCAATAGCTATGTGCCTGTTAAACTAACCTACAAATAGTCCAACCTCTGGAGAAAGCCCCAGGCTGCCTTTGATCCGTGCTTCAAATGAGCTCCCATAGAGCAGGTGGAGGTGTGAAGGTGCGTGCCTCTTCAGCACCGCTAAATTCTTCTCACCAGGAACTCTTGGTGTGGATATCCTTGTGCTGAGGGCTTCCCAGTGGTGGTTCCAGCTCTCTGCAGGCTGTCCTTTCTCTTTCCCATGGTCTTAGGAAGGAATAGATGGGGACAGTCTTTTTTTGCAGGGCCTATGGTGACAGGACAAGGTGTGACTGTTTTAAACGAAAAAAGGTAGATTTAGACTGGATATAAGGAAGAATTTGTTTACAGTGAGGGTAGTGGAACACTGGAGCAGGTTGCCCAGAGAGGTGATAGCTGCCCCATCCCTGGGAAAAGCTGACCTGGACTTTTCCCAGG
>JAVSBS010028024.1:4366-101222 GCA_033124195.1 Coracias cyanogaster | reverse complement strand
ACTAATGGACTAATTAAAAGTCTTATTCGCCCACAGGAATCCAGATGGGATGAAAGACTAAGATATGCAATCACAACCATAAACAATAGATGGGGGGTAAATGGGTGTCCTCGTTTAACTGCTTTCTTTCCCACGTCGCCTCCTCAAGAAAAGGAGAAACATCGAAAATTCCACGGCAAATCCAGGACTCCTCTTCGCCCTGGACAGACTGCTTGGGTACATCTGCCGAACATCGGGAAAGTCAAGATGACTCTACAAACACCGGTGAACGCAAACACTTGGTTTGCATCTGATTTGAACAATAAGCGACATAAAATCAGTACCAACTGGATACTTTATGCTGAATAATAAAATTTCCGTGTTGTTGTGTGCCTTTGATTCAACAACCTAAAGGCCGGAGGCATCCCGGAGACCAGTATCAGGCTTGATCAACCTGCTACTGATCCCCGGAGGGGCTACGTTGTGACCACTATGGACTTGATCACCCCATGGTCTAAGCAACGTGCTCTATACCAATGTCTCCCATCACTTTTGCTTTTGGGTTGTTGTCTGTAAATATTGTCAATAGATTGGTATAGGGACAGAATAGAATGTAATTGATGCCGGCATCAAGCTGTATGTGTGTTGTTTGTCCATTGAATGTTAGGTAAATGTATTGTGTACATATTTTGTATATATATTGTAGGACTATATCACAGGGAGTTGCTCCCTGGATTTACTAGTGTATATATTTGATATTAGATACTTTCCTTCCCTAGCTATCCCTAAGCCTGAGGAGAAGAAGAATCTAATAGGAGGTAAGGGCTAAAGGAGAACCAGGTAGGACATAACATATCCATATGTTCATCCATATAGTAACACTAAGGGATTGCTGCCTTAGAAAACCACGGGGTGAGATGTGGGACACCGACCCACTGTTTTTAAAATGTCTTCCTAAGTCAGCTAAAGGGAACTACAACTTCCATTAATTATTGGGAAGTCCTCCGGGAAGCGGAAGTTGGAAATCAGAAATCATGTGAACATGGGGATATAAAAACTGGAGGGAAAAACAAAACCTCCCTTTTTCTCCCTCCTGCACCACACTGCCACACTGAAGGAGACATTGCTGTGGTCGCTGCCTCAGGAGGCACCGGGCCACGCCCCACCCTGCTGCCGCGGTCCTGCACGGTCCCTCTCTCTCCACGCGTATGCTGTCAAGCACTTAATGGACTGCCTTGGGGGAGACCACCGGGCCATTCCCCCCCCCCTCCCCCTCCCCCCCCGAGCGGGCACGCGAGCTGCCGCCCCTCCGAAGAGAGAGCCAGAAAGCGGAGGAGGTTCGCGCTAAGCCAGCGCCGCCGCCCCCGACTGGGGCCGCTCCACAGAAGTTGCCTGGACTGGAGCCAAGCCAAATTCCAGTGTTGCTGACTCTTTGCTGGGCCGTGGTGCCGCCATCGCTTCACGTCGAAGAGGGGTAGATGTATATACACATACACACACGCACATACGCCACTTGCACCCACACTATAACATCTACATATAGGTGATATTTTGATATAACCAGGCTCTCGTTTACCCTATTTCCTAGTGATGTTCTGATTCTCCTCAAGGGAGCGGGTGGGCGTGGCATGTCGTGGTTTCTCTCTAGAATAGATACAGTTCATGTGAATATATTTAGCAATAAATTTATTAAATATTAATCAGTCTCTACATCTGCCTATGAGTCTGGGGAAGGAAGTACCTCGTTTTTCCTTCGATCCCCTTCCCTTTTGGGAGGCAGCATGGATGCTTGTCACCTGGACCGTGACATCATGAAACTTAGGTATTTAATCAATAACACTAGTATTTATTTTTTTTAAAAAAGATAGATTCTCAGTCAGTAAAAAACGTTACTGCTAAAACTTGGGCAATACTGAGTTTTAACCACGTGCTTGTGCATTACAGTGCGATGCATATTGAGAAATGACAGTGCAATTTTAAATTGGTGACAATACCAGAATAAAGAAAGAGTTACACAGCTGAATTGCAGCAGAGCAAAGAGAGTAATGAGTTAACAGGCTGTAGAATATGAGGTGGGAAAACAGAAATAGAGAAGTTCTTGCATTTCTAGTGGTGCAGATAGGCTGTAACTTAAGTTTTCCTCTTACTTTACATTTGTAT
Source organism: Coracias cyanogaster (assembly GCA_033124195.1). Lineage (NCBI taxonomy): Eukaryota > Metazoa > Chordata > Aves > Coraciiformes > Coraciidae > Coracias > Coracias cyanogaster. Next base: position 99,083 of record JAVSBS010028024.1, on the reverse strand, counting down.
TTAATTTTTAAGTTAAATATTAATTTCAGGAGGGTGAAATAATTTACAAAGTTATACATATGGGACTAAAGGTAAAATTGTGTAAAGCTGAAACCATCTCCAAACTTTTAATCCTTGGATAACTTCACTTCCACAGCTTTTCTAAACTTAACTTATGGTATTAAAAGATTCCATGGAGGACTTTAGTAGAAGAGTGTCTTTCCATATCTCTCCTCAAGCATTAATGACATTAAAAATATGAGCAAGTTTACAGGGGTTTAGAATACTCTCACAATCTGCTGCTTGCAGTAAGCTTCTAATCAATTAAAGAATTATAATTTTTCATTGCTTTTCAGAGCTTCCTTTCTGCAAGAAAATTTGGTGAAGGTTCAATGGATACCTTGTTGGATGGATGCCTTATCTTGGCTGCACTGATCTTGAGCTCTCAGACCCAAAACTTCCAGCAGACAACGGGGCATCCCATCTCCTGCCTCAACAGCTCTCACCCTGCTGCCTTCAGGTACACTATGTGCTCTTTCTGAATCCATCTTCAGCCCTGCTTCCTCATGAAATAAAACCTGATGGCCTACTAAAAGTCCAGTTTCGGTCATTTGCTGGTCTTCTCCTCCTCCAATCCTAGTTTGCTGGGATAATTCTGGGCTAAGTGGTGGAGACTAAACTAATTCTGTCTCAAACAATACCTGTGCTCAGTTCTCATCCCATAACAGAAGGAAGAAGAGGAAGACCTTGTAAAAGAAACTAACACAGCATGCTGTCAGCGCCAGACCAGCAGTATGCGGAAGCTCTTGTCACCTATCTGAGACAATATTCTAAGGATACAATCCATCACTACACTCTAAGCATATGAGAAGTAATTCAGTCTGGAGCATTTACCTCTCAGAAAACTGAATGGGTTTCTGCAGTGGCAGTCCCACAAAGGGGTGACTTCAGCCCTCTGGTAATCTAAAAACTAAAGCTTTGAATCGCATTTCAACACAGATGAGAAAATTTTCTGCAGGTTCTGAGCTATCTTTGGAGGGGATTTTTTCATAATAGTATTTCTACAGAAAATGGTCAGCAAAAGCTGACATCCTTTAATTGTATAATGGCTGAAAGTAATTTCATATAATTTAGGAAAAACATTGGTTTAATCTGTCTTTTATCTTTTTTTAATTAAATTTGTCACAGTGGTGAATTTATGTTATTAAATCATCTTGAATTTGCATGAATTTGAAACCATTGTATTTGTAGAATGACTCATTTTCAATCAATCATCTGAATGGGCCCACCAGGAGAAAGCAAGCTGCAGAAGGAACAGCAGTGACAGCATTCTCCTAGGAAAGGGATGCAGACCTGTATGGTTTTCTGCTGTGTGCGCAGCATTAACACTCCACCTGAGCTACAGTCAGGGCAACAGTTAAAAGTAAAAACAACGGAAAGTGTTTTAACTCCATCAAAGGAAAGGATATTTTAATTGTCTGATTAAAGTAATTCTTTTTTGTTTTAGAAAAGAATAGTGGCGTATCATGGTATCTCCATAGAGTAGATACGGTTTATGTGAATATATCTGGTAATAAATTTGTTAAATACTCATTGGTCTCCACAATTGTCTACGAGCTTGGTGAGAAGTGTCTCACTTCACCCTTGATCCCCTCCCACTTTGGGAGGTGGTACGAACACTTGCGTGCTCGGACCGCGACATTTTGGCTTAGTTGGCAGAATCGAGGGTCTGTTAGTGATACTCCCTAACTACGCTCGTACGTGTAAGTAATAATCAGGATGAGCTCAGAGCCTGTGGCTGAATCATGGACCACCTCAGTCCCCCCCCCTTCTCCTAAGAAACAGAAGTCACAGGGTGATTGAGCAGTGGTGAACAGAGATAGACAAAATAAGTCTGTTAGGACTGGACGTTCTCATCGGCCGAGCATGGTGAAATGAAAACAGCCGTTGCTGGAATTTTGGCACACAGCCACCTAAGATAAGATTGCTACAGCGAGCTTCGTGTTTGCAAGTATTCTTGCAAAGCAAAATAACCAAGTTCAAACAATATTCCATCCCAGTTGCTGCCAGGGATGGTATTAGAGAAGCAATTGATGATCTAAAACAAAAGGGGGTGATTGTACCCTGTTATTCGCCATTTAATTCTCCAATTTGGCCTGTCGGGAAACCAACTGGATACTTCATGCCAAAAAAAAAGCAGGAGACATCCCAGACCAGTATCAGGTTTGACCAACCTGCTACTGATCTCCGGAGGGGCTACCTTGTGACCACTGTGGACTTGGTCACCCCACAGTCTAAGCAATGCACTGTATAACAATGTCTCCCAACACTTGTGCTTTTGGGTTGTTGTTCATAAATAAAGCTAATAGATTGGTATAGGGGCAAAATGAGAACCAAGTAGGACATAACATATCCATATGTTAATCTATGCAAAAACACTAAGTGATCGCTGTCTTAATAATCCGTCGGGTGAGATGTCAGGGTCCGATCCCTCACATATTATGGACTTGTGCCTTATTAAAACAGCGAAAAAAGAACTACAGCCCCCATGATGCCATGGTTCTGCTGGAAGTCGGAAGCCAGAAGTCGTACAGATGCAGCAAAGTATAAAAACTCAAAAGAAAACAAAATCTCCCTCTTTTCGCTGCATCATCCAGAGAGAAAGTTCGCTGCCACCAAGCCTCCCCCCCAGGCCTCGCGGCTGGGGCAGGAAGGAGTGTGGGGGAGTAGCTGAACTGAGCTGCCGGTGCAGGAGCCAGACAGCCCCCCTGTGCCACCACTGGCCGCTCCTGGAACTGCGCCAAGTCAAAATGCCGAAAGGTTTGAAGCCGGGGGGGCAGGAGGGAAGCTGGTGCCTCCCGCTTAAAGAAACTTGGCGCTCTAAGAATCTTGAGTGCCTCCCACCACCGGGGAAGCCAGAACTGAGCGCAGTGGGGAGGGGGAGGCACTGGCCTAGCCCACAGTTGCGCGGAGGGGGCCCGCTCTGACCCATGCAGCAGCCACGTGGAGAAAGTCCGCGCCAAGAAGCTGCTGCTGGTGCTGCTCCAAGCCAAGAGCCCTGCGCCTAAACCAAAAGAAACTACAGCAAGCAGCTGATGCTGGCATTGCCCCAAGCTGGAGGTGCCACAATGAAGAAACCTGCTGCTCCAAGGGGGGAGCGCTGCACTGAAGAAGCCTCATGCCGCCAAGTCACGAGCCACGTGCCACTGCTGAAAAAATTGTGGCAAAAAACCTCCATCATCATCCCCATTGGAGAGAGACTCCGATAGCGCTGAAAAGCTGGCAAGTCACCATCATTGGAACCACCTGAGTCTGCCGGCCAAGCGTCATCGATCCAGCCCCTACGAGGACCATCGCCACTCACCGGAAAAGGGTAGAAACTGACATATACACACACGCATACGCACCTCACCACACCAGGTCGACTAAGGGGGAGTGAGTGGGTGGGTGTGGCGTCCTTTGATACCGTAATACTTCCATAGAGTAAATACGGTTTTATGTGAATATATCTGGTAATAAATTCGTTAAATACTCATCGGTCTCCATAATTGCCTATAAGCCTGGTGGTGGGAAGGTATCTCACTTTGCCCTCGATCCTCTTTCCCTTTGGGAGGTAGTACGGACGCTTATGTGCTCTGATCGCAACAGCCTGGTACAGCAGACCCTCTGCCCTGGGAAGTTGTGGTCACAGGGGTTTGGGAGAAGCTCTGTGGGAAAGTCTCTGGGGTCATGGTGAACAGTAAGTTGAACATGAGCCCATGGTATGTGCCTGTAGCAAACGTGCCTAACAGCTCTTGGGGTGTATGGTGAGTGGCACATCCTGTAGATCAAAGGGAGGGCTTATCCCTTTGTCAGACCATATCTAGATACTACATCATGAATTGGGCTTCAACACAGGAAAGACACAGAAAAACTTCAGGGACATCAGGGGCGGTCCCCCAAAGTGCTTGGGCTGGAGCATTTGCCCCACGAGGAGAGGCTAGGGGATCTAGGCTGGGTCAGCCTGGAAAAAAGATTGTTTTGGTAGCATCTAACAGAAACCCTGCAGCTATGAGGAGTCACCCAAGAGATGGATATGGGCTCTTCACAATGAGGATGGGAAGGTGAGAGTCAACAGGTTTGAACTGAAACAAGAGATGTTCAGGCTGCATGTAGGGAAAGAACTTTTTACTATGAGTATAATCAAACATTAGAGCGGATTGCCCTGATAGGTTTTAAAATCTCCAAATTTCAGACAATGTATTTTTATTTCAAATGTGCTTTTACCTCTGTAGACAGAGGAGCTGATCTTCTATATACATTATGTCTATTTTTCCTTATAGCATATCAATTTATTAAATCAAATAAAATGAATTACAATAATATGTATGCCAAGTCCAGCAAGATTTGCAAAGGGAAATTTCACTTGGAACAACTATTTAAGTCCACCCACTAAAAGTTGAATTATTTTGTGGTGGTATGGATTAATGTTACCGAAATTAAATTAAGATACATCCAAAAGGTAGTGTTAGTTCAAAGATACTAGTTTTATTTAACTTGTCTTCTGCCAAAGCACTTCGTGAGGCAATGTAGTACAACTTTGCCATAGCACTTGGAAAGATTTACTTACCTGAAGATTTAGTTCTTTAAGTCCAAAATATTTAAAAGTCTCAGATGCAGGGCAGGTATTCATAGCCAGAACATGTAATAAATGTCAAAGGGATGTCAATCTGCTCCACAATAACATTTCCTTCCCAGTTTAATCTTATGATAACTTCTGTTGTGTAAGTTTTCTACCTTGATGTGTAAAATTGTCCACTGCATTACAAACTTATGAAGTTAATTTTCATATTCAAATGAAGACTATGTAGCTAAATTTCAGCTGAAAGTATAAAAGCATGTTTATATTCTGAACTGAATTTATTTTTTTATTGGGTCATGCATTACATTTTACAACACTGAGCTTTCTGAGGGCCTTGTGACTAGTACTTTGCCTTACAGGCGTATATGTAAACATTCAGAGTGTTTTTAAAATGATAAAGTAGGGAGAGTCTCTGGTAAGTGCATTTTTACCATCTAATTCTATTCATTACTAAGTTTCTTCTTCTCATGTCCAGAGTCAATATCAGCACATGAAGACAATGAAGTTTTGGCAGTCATCCTGAATTCTGAAATGGACAGATGTTGCCAGTCGAGGCAGATGTCAACACTTCTTTGACATAGGGTATTTTTTTCCATACCCTGGAGCATATCATTTTTGTTGTGTTAATTTACATGAAAATAGAACACAAATAGTTCAGCACATAGAATAAATGTCCAGTACATTTGTCTGGTAACAGACAAATATTTGGATATTAAAGAACTAGCCCTGAAGGGAAAAAAATGCATTTGATCCATTAATAATGAGAACCTGCTCTTTGATCTTTTCTGTTCCTATTACATCAGAGGAAACCATGAGACACAACATCTTGTGAAATGTGTCGGGTGTTGCCAGAACAGCAGCAAAGCACTTATAAACATAACCTTGAAAAAAAAAAAATATTAGGCAAGATCTAAAATAGATTCAGTATCAGAATTCCATAGCTCAACACAACAGTCGTCATTGCCTTCTATCTCCCTTGCTTTATATCACATAGATGCAATGCTCATGAAAGCTAAAAATAATCCCATTTGAAAAAAAATATATATCATGTGGGAGGTGTTTCATATACATCCTTAAAAAACTGGGGTTTTTTATTAGGAAAGGAAAATAATTCGGGATTCATTATGCAATAGGATATTTAGGAGCTGTGGGCAACTTGGTTGCTTGTGTGGCAAAATTGATAAAAACTTTTCATAAACATTTATTGAGATAGCAAGTGAAGACTTCACTTCTGCTAGCATGTTTTCGTTTTTCAACAGATTGACCAAATTGAACATTGAACAAATATACCTGAAGTGCAGGTCCAAGATCAGCTCCAGAGAAGGGCACCTAAAGGCAACAGAGCTGTAATTCCAGCGAGTGTTGTGAGGCAGATTGATTGGATACAGTTAAGGAATAACATCATTACTTAACTAGAAATTTTACTATAATAGTGTTCATATATTAAAATCGTATATGAAATATCAAAATCACAGCTTTATTGTTTTGTATTTTTTTTAGCTGTCAGTTGCTACAAAAATAGTGTGTTTTCATTATTTTTGTGCTAATGTGAAATAAAAACAAAACATCAAGAGACTGTCTTTTTTTCCTGGATGGAAAGCCTTATCGTTGACCATTTTTGTTCATATGGTATCATCTCTCTCCATAGTAAGATATATAAGAGTATTATTTTTTTTATTAAATCTGTACTGTCTGAGTGACATATATACACAAACTCACTGTTACATGGAACATTTTTATGTGTACTTCACCGGTCTTGGCCTCTCTTAGGATAAGGCTATATTGCATTCGGTGGAGAATAGCTTAATAAGAACAGCTGCCTGAAACAATAATTTTGAAGTAAGGAGCTATAAGACTGCATAAGCATACCAGGTACACACTTGTGGATTTCTAGAACATAGTGTTACATAATATTGACCTGACCATTATATCTATATACCAGGTGGATGGGTAAGAAAGATGGGTAGAAATTAGTTAACTCCATAAAAATTTTTCAATTGGAAATTAAACTCACTGACTTTGTACTGAAGCAGATTGGGTGTCTTCACATGGTCTGTTTTGTTCTGTTGACTCAGGTCTTCATGTCACTGAACTCTAGCCAAGCAGTTGCAATAAACAGCTATGGCCAAAGATGAAGAGTCTAATAGAAACTTAAAACACCACCGCGTTTCTGAACACAGTACCATAGTCTCTTTCCATCAACAAAACCGGCATCAGAACTGGATTCTGTTCTTCTTCATGCAAGAAACATGCATGTTTATGATCTGTCTTCTCTTTTCCAGAGAATGTTACGTGTATTTCATTAAAGCTACACTTTTAAAATGCCCTGTGGGTAGAAGATTAGTGTAACAGGATTTATCTCTGCCATACCAATGTGCCTGTTTTCATGCTCCAGTTGTCTGTCAAATTTCCCTTAAGACTGGTAGAAAGATGTCTGTCAAAACCTGGACATTCCTCAAAGCGAAAGATTCACATAAAAAATTGAATAATAATCAAGAAACTAGGTAGTATGAATAACAGCACTGTAGAATGAAAGTCAAATATGGATATACCTCAAAAGGAAACTACAACAGGGGGAAAAGCATTGTACAAGGGTTAGTTCATCTGAGAATGCTAACCAACTCCGCAAATCCTGTGAGATAGTCAGAAGCTGTAAATATAGTATTGGAAATTTTCCAATTAAGTATGTATAAATAATATCTGTTATCTTTTATATGTCTTTCAAGTTATATCTAAAAATAATTCAACTCACTGCACTGTATGCAACCTGTAAACAAACAGCTGTAAGTTAAGGACAAATAAGAGCTCAAGGTTTAAGGTGCATAATGCATAAGAATATAATTCAGCTAGAACTTTTATTTATTTATTTTTAGGTAGTTATCATTATACCTTGGACAAAAGTCCATATTCCTTACATTTAATGTTATGTTGTACAGAAAGACGGTGGCAGAAAGCAGAGGACTGCTGAAGTGTCTGTGGTATTGTACACTGCTTAAGACCTTACTACTACACTATCCCACAGGTACTGGCATGCCACTCCCAGGCTTCTCTCTAGAAAACCCCATTTTGTCCCCATCCCCCTTCAAATCTAGTTTAAAGACCTTTCAATGAGCCCTGCTAACTCTTGCCCCAGGATCCTTTGTCCCCTTTGAGATAGGTGTACGCCATCTGTTGTCAGAAGGCCTGGTGTCCTGTATGGTTTTAAACCTAGCATTAGGGAAGGATTCAGGAATTAGGCTTTGGCAACAGCAGATTCTAAGAGCAATATTTGCAGCTGAAAGCTTTTGCGCAAGGATGCAACATTCTGCAGGCTTTATACTATAATCTTAGTTCTGGGGGAGTGTAAAAGTCGTTTGGCAGTGTGGACAGCTTACGTTATGGGCAATGAGTTGCTGCTAATCCTGCAGTTTGGATTCGAGGTAGAAATGGGAAGATAACATTTGAAGAACTTCATTCATTTCTAGAATGTAGATGAGCATGGATGCAAGCAAGGAAAGTAACTACTGGTTCATTCTCAATTAAATACAGGTTGCTAGAAGAAGATCAGCTGCATCTGGTGTCAACTGAGGATAAAAAACTAGATTTGTAGAATTTTTCAGACTTCATGGAGTACTGCACTGTGGTGATTTTCATTTTAGTGTAACATCAACTCAAGTATCCATGTGTGTCCACAGCCTCTTCTGAACTGGAGAGACTTACTTGACAGCTGAGGTGAATTATATGGTCCAGAGCCATTAGTAGCCATTATTGCCTCAACTGAAGCCCAACATACTTTCACTAGAAAGAATTCAAGCATCAAAATTATTTTTATCATATGTTTGTAAAGAGAGAATATGTTGCTAGAGAGAGTATGTTGCCAGAGAGAATATATTGAAATGGATATCTCACCTCAACAGGTAAAACCAGAATATGAACATGAGGTTATTTCTACGGCACTTACTGCAAAATAGTTACGTTGAAAAAAAGAATATTTTAAAATGTTGATTTCTATGCATACATGAATAAACTATATTTCATTTCTAAGATGAATAAAATAATTATAAAGTAGGTGATTGAGTAAAATGCTTCAACACTAACAGATTGGTAGCTATATAGGAAGGGAGGGAAGATATTCACAGGAGGTAAAATCAGTCTTAATGTTCCAGAAGATTTAGCTTGACAGCTATGTGCCAAAGATAGCATCACTTTTTTTAATCTTCCAAATCTGAATAGGAGTGTAGATAATGAAGTACTGAGCAAGACACTTAGCTGTTGCTCAGCTTGCCTACATTCATACTTTTAAACAAAATGGGCCAGGAGTGTTTTCTGATCTTAAGTCCAACTGCTGTATTATGGCCCATGACTGTAAGGCTAAACTTGTTTCCTCCATAATAACATGGTCTCATCTATACTGAGAATAGCTGCTGGCCCGTGCTGTCCTTCAAATCATTGCTAGGTATTTGGAACAGGACAAGTTCCTTGGGCTGCAGGAATGCTAAGGAACATGTTAAGCATGCAGGAGAAAGCCCTGTTTAGTTTACTGTAAGAAATCAGCTGATTTAGACTGTTTTTTCATCTTACATAATCTAAGATAAATTACATTGGATCTCCTTCAGAAGTGGGTGATGGGCTTCAAAATATAGTAAAAAAGGTGTAAAATCTGCCTATAATCTGCAATGAGATGCTTTAAAATATCTGGACTTCATTTTTCCACTTGTTGTCTGAATTGGCTGCCTGTTCAGCACAGATCAATATGATGAATTATATCAAATGAAGCAGAAATTTTGTCACAAGAAAGCTGCCACTGGTTGCATATTGTATGTCACATTTTATAGATGTCTTCAGCAAGCTCTGGGAATTCATGCAGAATGGATGCAGGATCGTTGCAGGAATCTGTAGAAAAAATGTTCTAAGCTGAAATGCATGACAATATGAGAGGCAACCCAACAATGAAACCAGCTCTAAAATGCTAAAGGTGCCTGTTCTGTTCTCTTCAAAATTATGGATTTTCTGTTCCTACTGTTACCCTTACACTTCAAATTCCAGCCTTCAAGAGATTTGGAGTTCCTCTCTTTTTAGACAGTGTGAATTGTATCACAACTTTGCATTTAGATGTGGTTTAAGCAAATAGGTTTTCAGGGAGTTGGTGAAGGGTCCCTCATCTGCTCTCAGGGAAGCTATGCAGTGACTGCACAGAAAACTAAAATTTATTCCCTTACCCTTGTAGCTGGTTCTTTTAGTGTCTTAGAATGAGCAACTGGATGATTCTTTGGATACTGTTGTTTATATTTTACCTGTCCTACTAAGAATAATGAGGTCCTTAGCAATGTAAAACATTATATACTTTACTAACAAGGTGCATTCAGGGAAAATAAATTAGAGGTCTGGTTTGGCAATAGCTAAGCAAATAATTTGCTATTCATACTGGACAGTTAACTATCTATCCTAGCATGACTCAAAGCTGACTACACTCCATCAAGTTCACCTTCCATAACTCCCAAGTCACAAAAATAAAGTATATTCACTGTTTGAATAGTGTATTTGTAAACTCTAGTCAGGAATTTCCTATGAAAACTTTATACATTAAATCACCTTAAAAGTGTTCAATGCCACCTGGTGCATTTATTAAACTATTAACAGTGTTTTTGATTTTCATAAAATAGAGGAATATTTAGGAATATGTATATGGTTTCCACAATCAGTATGTTATACTGAGATGTTCTGTAGAACAAGTTCAGTTTTCGAATGACTTACACAATATATTTTCTTAGTTGTTCTTTGTTCCTTGTTATATCTGAACCACCTTTCAGGATTGTGTCAAGATTGACTGATGATCAACAAGTTATAGTGATCTAGCTGGCAAGATGAGAAAATATAATAAAGTCTGCATGCAAGCAGAAACATGTAATTGTTATGCCAAACAGAGCTGAAAAAATGAACTTACTACTGAAAAGTATTAAGCAAATGTTCTGAGAAAAAGTACCATGCTCCTGCATATTTGTGGAATAGTCAATCCATTAAATTACAAAACCAGCATCAGCTGTCTGCCTTACTGTTTTAACAATTGCTCTACATGCCAGTTATAGAGGTAGAAAACAGACTTTCTGGAAACCTGTGAAATTACACAATAGATATTATTTTGTGTATAGTTTCCATCTAATATTTCTCTATGGGGAACTGAAAGGAAGAAATGAAACTGTGCTGTGTTTCTACAAGCAGCCTTCACATCAATCAATGAAACCTCATGGCTGATGATAACAAAAGCTTCCATGCATTTGAAAAAAAAACCCCATGAATTCCCCAGGACCATTAAATCATGAACTATGTCCAGATTGTAAAGCTAATTTCAAACAAAAGAAAAAGTGGGTAGTAGATAATAGATTGTCGTAGTAGTTCTTTCTCAGGGAGAAGAACAAGGGGAGAGAAAGAGGAATAGGAAAAAAATGTCCCAGTGGTAATATAAGCCAATTTTGAGATATTTTCAAATTAAAAACTTGACAGTGACATCATTTCTCTGTGAGAAGTTGGGATATCTGGTTCATCAGTTAGGAAAACATCAATGATCAACCTGCAGGCTTAATTGTCCCCTTTTGGTTTTATGTGTCATCTTGGATTTACTTTACAAAGGCCATCTCAGAAGTAACAGCCTGAAAAGACAATCTCAGCTCATCACTCAGAATTTAGCTTATGGTACAGTCCACCCAGAAACAAAGAGGAATAAGTGGATCAAGACTCACTGCTTTTTAACATACATGTCAAAGGGTAGACTTCAACATCAGTAGATTTAAGTTGTTTTAAAACAAGGCAAAGACTACTCACCAAAAGTTATTTACTTTTTTAAGGTATAGTTGTTTGAATTCACCATCTCTTGTGGGTCACATTTCCGCTAAATGAAACTATCAAAAGAAGCATGTAAAACCATTACCTGAAAAAAGTCTAAATATTTTTTAACAGAGTTAAACAAGGTTAAATAACTAAAAAAAAAAAAAAAAAAAAAAAGACATGTGTATCAAAACCTTTCACACAGTCATAATCTGTAGCTTTTACCCACTGAGATCAGGTTATATAGTGGATAGTTCAACAAAGCAGAACAAAAAAGGAGAAAGTCTGATAAAGCTGGGACTGCTCAGTCGGGAGAAGGGAAGGCTCAGGGCCACATTAACCATTTATATAAATAACTGATAGAGGAAATTAAGAAAAAGAAGCCAGGAGAAAAACCTGAGATTCAGGAAATTCAATTTAAGCATAAGAAAATAATTTTATTTTATTTTATTTTTACTGCAAGAATGGTCAAACACTGGAACAGGTTGCCCAGGGAGGCTGAGGAGTCTCCATCCTTGGAGATAATAAAAACCTGACTGGACAAGCTCCTGGGCAACTGGCTCTAGGTGGTACTGGGCAACCTGCTCTCTGTCTCCCTGATTTGGGTAAGGCATTCAACTCAACTATCTCAGAAATGCCTTCTAGCCTCAACCATTTTGTGTGGCTTTTTGAAAGCCATACATTTATCAGTCCATCACTGTTCCTAACAGTAAAGAAGAATCCTGGGATGGAAGCCATATGATAAAAAAGAACACATATACTGCTAGATTAAAAAAAACAGATTTGTTAAAGGTGGGGATTGTAGCTGCTTAGAGATACTTAAGTGTCTTTGTCAAGGATTTCATTGTCCTCTTGAATCTTTGTGATTTTACTGTTCTTTACATACTTAGCAAAAGTTCCCTAATATGAAATAAAATTAATTATTCAGTCAAGATAATAGTAGTTTTAATTATAAAAGAAATATTTCTCATTGCCTTACTTGTATGATTTTTTTAAAAAATGGACACAATTTTATTGTAGTTTTCCTTCTAATATTAACATATAGTTTAGTCAAATAACATTTCTTGCTCACTTTCCCTTCTTTAGAGTTCAGCTAGATTTTTTGTGGGTTTTTTTGTTTGTTTGGTGTGGTTTTTTACAAGATAATCTAGAAAAGTCATTTTTTTCAGACTCTAGAAGGCTCACACCCTTTAAAGGAAGTGTTCAAATTAGATAGCTGCTAAACTGGGGCACTTATAAGCTTTGTTACTTGAGTAACTAAGGATAGGGTAATTTTTACACTGTGAGTAAAAGTACTAAATATCCAACCTATTTCTGCTACTTCATTTAATAAGATTTTTGCAACAAGAATAATTCATTCCTATAAAATGTCATTCTATTAATTAAGAAAGAATACAATTTTCCATGTTGGAACAAAACAAATACAACAAATTAATCAAAGACTACTAATAAATCTTCATTCTTGCATACTACAAATAACAGACTAGTATTTAATGCACACCCACACAGAGATCATTTCATAATCATTGGAGAAGAACTAAGAAGCCACTTGACTAAAGCTTTCCTTGAGATTTAAAAGAATACTCCTCCTTATTCCTCTTCTAAATATTTCTAAACTCTTTTCTTAGGCTTAAAGAGGTTTTGGATGTGGCAGCTTACTTAATCACAGAACATTATGTTAAAATACATTAGAGTTTATATTCTGCTTGTTTCGTTTTGTACAAATGGCGATGCATCAGTAAAACAACAAAAAAATGTAATTCTTAAACACACACAAGTTCTTTAACTCCTAAAGTAAAACTGATACAAGACAAATTTATTATGTGGATATAAAAAAAAAATAAACTCAAAAGAATTTTATTGTCTATTGTCTTGCAGATTTTGGACCCATTCCTGCAATAATTTATGAATGAAAATAAATTATATGAGCAGATTCTCTGTAAGACTCCTTCTGTAAATTGTATCATTCATGTGCTTTCTGAGATTGAGTCCTTATTAGTAGAAAGTTTTAAATTTAGCAAGGTGTCAAATTATTCTGTAGTTTAAAGTATGAAATGCAGCATTCTTGATTGTTTTGTTGGTTCTTTCTGATTGCTAAAAAGCAAAATTTCATGTATCTGTGATTTTTTATAAACAACAGTAACTGCAACACTTTGTAACTTGGATGTCTAAACTTAATTTTTCCAATTTAGTATTCCATTTAAAATACAAATATTATATCCCATCATTAGATGTCTAATAAATGTTTTCTGTTGCTTGCAGTGTTTTTCAAGAAGACTTATGTTTATCTGAAGTGTTTATGTTAAAGCTGACCTATGGATGAACTTCACAACCAAACAATATATTTTGTAATAGAAACCAACAGGGAATTTTCCTCTGTTTGGAGACATGCTGTAAGACCTTGAGAACAGACACCAAACTATCCTGAGAAATGTGTGGTTAAGACCAAAATAGATAAAGATATTCCTCTGGCTCCTCCCCAGGCCCTGCCCTGGGTTTGGCAGAATCCAAGGAGGAGATAAAGATTGTTCTGCTTTTGAAGTATTTTGAAGGTCACTTATGCGACTGGAATTTTTTCTTTAATAATATAAAAGCTGGACTCACTTGCAGCAATTTGGAAGCTGCCCTATGGATGGTGCACTGCGTAGGACTTCCTTGTTGCCAAAAAGATTCTCCAAATAGTTGCTGCAACTGGGGCTCCCCAGTGACTGTGGGTCTGGATGACGGTAACATGTTAATAGGATAGCTGACAATGTTATCTCCCTTCTCATCACTATAAGTGATTTCCGTGTAGCTATGCTTAGGTTCATTACTCTGTTTATTCCCCCTGCTGCTAACCATATTATTTCATTTCTGTATCCTCTGGATGTAGATAATAAAATAAACCTTTGCCTTGTGTTGGTGCCTCTGTCCTTTCTGCTGATCCAGGTAATTGGCAAAACATTAAACCACTTAGAAGAGAGAGTTCATTATCATACCATTGAAAGCAAGCTGGCCAGGCATTTGGCAGTTTATTATTTGATCAATTTCTTCATACCGTCCTTGAAATATCTAATATATACCTCTGGCCAGGTCTGCAGAGTCAGGGAAATATTTATTAAATCCATTATATTATTTCAGACCATCCAGGTTTATGTTCAGGGCTGCCTTCTAGACCTATAACAGATGCTCTCTGTTGACTCTTCTCCCTCCCCAAAGGGAAGAGAAAGAGAATAAGGGAGAGAGTCTTATGGATTAGAAAACTAAAACAGCTTTAATGAAGAGCATGATAATAAAATGGAATATATACAAAACCATAAAAAAACAGTATCAAACCCAACCCCTCTTGATGGCAATTATATCACCGTCACCACTGGGCCTTTGGAGCAGGCACTGGGGATGTCCCAGACTGGACTCAGAGGTAGATCATATTCAGGGGCTGGATTCTGGAACTGGATTCAGGAACACATGGATCAGGATCAAAGCCAGAACAGACAGTCCACCTCAGATACTGGTCATTGAAGAGGAGAGCTTGACCCTAATGATTCCTCAGCTTTATATTGAATATGACATATGTGGAATGGAATACCTTGCGGGTCAGTTTAGGGTAACCTGTCTTGGCCGATTCTCCCTGCAGGTCAGGACTTTTACTTTTTGTAAGCCCTGATGTGGTACACAGGATTTAGCAGTGACCTTGGTCTGCACACCAATCCTTGGTAGTAACTCTCAATATCAAGTGTTATCACTGATAGAAGCAGACACTGTCTGAAAATATGCCGTTAACTTCAGAAAGTTAATTAGAAGAGGCTTAGCTGAAAAGTAAAATCACTTGAGTTCAGTTCTATCTCAAACCAGGACACAGATAGAGACCAACCTTTTTCAGTGATGCGCAGTGACATGATGAGAGGTAATAGGCACAAACTGAAATGCAGGAAATTCCAGTTTAACATAAGAAAAAGCTCTTTTACCCAGTGAGGTTGTGGACTCTCTGTCCTTGGAAATACTAAAAATGCAACTGAAAGACATCCTGTGCAACCTGCTCTAGCTGACCCTGTTCTGAGCAGGAGTTTGAACTTGAGCATCCTAGACGTGTCTTCCAGACTCACTCATTCTGTGGAATTGTGATTCTGTGATAAAATATTTCTGTTTCAGAAATCTCTATGCATTGTAGCTCTTCCAAGGTAATGATCATATATTATATTATTATTATTATTTCCCCTGGCTTCAGATGTCCAAAATTAAGTTGAACTCTAGTTAACTTCTCCCGTTGCTGAAAGAAAGAAGACACCTCTGGAGGCATGTAAGACAGGTGACATAAATTGTTCCATTTTAGGATGAGTTGGATTGTTCTCTAGCACGGACTCTTGCTCCAATATTTAGTTACAGTTACAGTAAGCAATATCAATGAAATAGTTCAGAACAGGACACTACATATTCTGACAGTTTCTATGAAAGGAGTGAAGCCACAAACGGAATGTTTCTGTATTATCTGCTCAAAACACCAGACATAGAAACATTTAGGAGATGAGAAAAAGAATGGCCATCAGGGGATTTTTGTAGGCTTATGTAACCCCAAATCCTGCCTCCAGAAGGATCATTAAAAGTTGTTTAGGGAGGAATATAAGACTAAGTAACAGTATATTACCTCCTCTTAGGTGGACAGGTTCCAAATATTTTCAGTTTTCATACTTCCTGTGCTGACCTCTCAATCAATTCTCTCACTTCTCAGTGAATATCTCATTCATGAATTTTTACTTTCTCTCTTTTAAACCATTGTTGCGGTCCAGGCATGCAAGTGTCTGTGTCGCTTCCCAAAGGCGAAGGGGATCGAGGGCAAAGTGAGACACTTCCCACCAAGCTCGCAGGCAACTACAGAGACCAACAAGTACTCAATAAGTTTATTACCAAATGTATTTGAATAAAACTGTATTTACTCTATGGAAATATTACAGTATCAAAGGACACCACGCCCATCCATTCACTCCCCCTTAGTCAACCTAGTGTGGTATGGGATGTGTGTGTACGTACATGTTGGTTTCTACCCTTTTCCGGCGTGTGGTGATGGTCCTCGTAGGGGCCAGGTCGATGACGCTCGGCTGGCAGACTCGGGCGGTTCCGACGATGGCGACTTGCCAGCTTTTTGGCACGATCGGAGTCTCTCTCTGATGGCGATGATGACGGCGGCTTTTTGCCACAATTTTTTCAGCAGCGGCACATTGCACGTGACTTGGCAGTAGTGTGTGGCTTCTTCAGTGCAGCGCTCCCCCTTGGAGCGGCAGGTTTCTTCCGTGCGGTGCCCCCAGCTTGGGGCAATGCCAGCATCAGCTGCTTGTTGTAGTTTCTTTTAGTTTAGGCGCAGGGCTCTTGGCTTGGAGCAGCGCTAGTGACATGGGGCAGTGGCAGCGGCTTGGCTTAGTGCCACTCCCGCTGCAGCAGCTCGCATGCCTCGGGGCTCAGCTGCGGCGCAGCTTCTCAGCAGCTTTTTGCCGTAGCTTCTTTAAGCAGTGGGAGGTGGCAGCTTCCCCTCCTCCCAAGCCTGCTTCGAATCTTTTGGCGTCTTGACTTGGCTCAGTTCCAGCAGTGGCCAGTGGTGGCACAGGGGATGTCTGGCTCCTGTGCCGGCAGCTCAGTTCAGCTACTCCCCCCCACTCCTTCCTCCCCCGGCCTCAAGGCCTGGGGGGGAAGCGGGGGAGGCTTGGCAGCAGTGAACTTTCTCTCTGTACGACGCAGCGAAAAGAGGGAGGTTTTGTTTTCTTTTGAGTTTTTATACCTTGCCACGTCTCTATGACTTCCGGCTTGCGACTTTCGACAGAACCATGGCATCATGGGGGCTGTAGTACTTTGTTTGCTGTTTTAATAAGGCAGAAGTTTGTAATACGTGGGGATCGGACTCCCACAACCATGTAATCTTTCCACAGCATCCCTTGCCAAGGAAACACAGAGCTAAACTGTCCATTGTCTCTTTTGAATAATCATGTGCACATAAAATAAAATAAAAAAGTACAAGAAAACAAGTTAAGGCCTCATAAAATCAGTTTTTATCAAGAAAGGAAAAGTAGAAAGCTAATGTTTTAAATAATTTTTACCCTTTCCTTTTCCTTTTTAGAAGCTCAGGAGTCCTGCCATCCAAAAATGTATCCACTGTACCAGGACTGTGGATCCGTGCTTAGGACCACCTGCAGCCTCTGGAAAATACGACCCTTTTATTCATTGGAAGCTAACAATGAATTAGCTTTTGTGAGGGAAGAAACATTTTTTTTTTCCAAAATTTCCCTCCTTACAATCAAAGTCTGAGGTATTATGACAGTGTTCCTCCAGTTTCTGTAGTCTGTACTGTCACTAAAAACTAAGACCTCCACTGATCACCTGTATCATGTGAAGCTCTTGCTTCCTTCCTTATGGGAAAGACAAACACCTTTCATCTTTGTAAAGCACTGGATATGATTCACAGCATGGTATCAGATGAGATGGATTGGTTCACTATTATAAGCTTATCAACTATGTTCTATAACTGCCCAGAATTTTTCACAACCTCACCATCTTCAAATATTTACACAGGCATTGGTAGAGGTTTGAAGCAGTGAATGGGACAGTTGCCCCAAAGAGAAATTACACTGAAGCATGGTAAAGATTGTTCACATGATTAATAATAAAATTACGTGTAATAAGTAGAATTGCTGCTGCTTTATTCACATAAATGTCTTATAATGGAACAAGGATACAGGTGGGGACACCTAGGGACCAAATTTGAGGATTCCTCAAAAAAAAGAGAGAATTATACAAGCCTTACAAACTCTTGAAACTCTTCAAAGACTGGCGCAGCACAGATTGATGTCAGCATGTAAAACCTTGTCCCTCCCAGCTTCTGTTGCAGCACGCTCCAAACAGCACTAATAAGCAGGAATAGCCATTAGGGAGTTTAGGCAGGTCCTGATGAACTTTAAGTTTATTATAGAAGAAGCTTTACGGGTGACCATTTGGAGTGATCCAACGAGGAATGCTTCCTCACTGGCTGATGGAGAGCACTTTCCTTTCACTTCCCCTTTGAACTTTGCCTGCTCTTTACTGTTTTTTTCTTTCCCCCCATCTCTCCCTCTTTCTTTCCCTAATTTGTATTTCCCTCCCCAAAGTAACAATTACCATTACTGTCAATGTGTGCCATCATCTATGGACTCAAATAAGAAATATTTGTGCACATTAAGCTGTTTCTGTGCAAAAGTTTGCAAAGGCACTTCCTTGCTAAATTCTATTAGAGATCTCTTTAAACCTCTACTTCTCTCACATACTTCAAGGGGCGTCTTGAGCACTTAATTTAGGATTGAGGACTCAATCAACCACAGCATGCACAGCTCACTTGCTTAAGCTTATTACAGAAAAATAGGGACTGGACCTCAGTCACTATCATGTTTGCAGTACTAATCCACTGCTCCTTTCCTTGAAGATTAAGCTCACTTAAATGTCTCAGGAAAAGATACTTGTGTTTCATGCTTTTAAAAAATTATTTCTACCTGCTCAAAATAAGTGCCTTGTGATCACACATGAAGAACAGTGTTTTGTTTTA
Source organism: Coracias cyanogaster (assembly GCA_033124195.1). Classification (NCBI taxonomy): domain Eukaryota; kingdom Metazoa; phylum Chordata; class Aves; order Coraciiformes; family Coraciidae; genus Coracias; species Coracias cyanogaster. The sequence continues at coordinate 80,142 of JAVSBS010028024.1, read as the reverse complement.
TCTTTGCAGAGGGAAAAAAGCTTATGCAAGAAGGAAATGAGACCAGGAAATAGGTAGCAATGGCAGCATATCCCTTGCTATTTTGTTCCTTCATGCATGAAAAAGATTACGAAAGATAACGAAGATCTATTAAAATGTCTGCTTAAAACAGTGAAAATAAGGTTGGGAAAAGCAGAATCAGGAATCTCCATGAATTCCAATGCATTTTTATGCCACTAATTGCAACTCCTGAGGAAACAGAACAAAAAAGATAGTTAAAGTGAGGAAGTCATCTAATTTTGAGCTGCGAAACCTGTAAAAGTTCAATCTGTTCTGTAGAAAAAGAGAAAGAAAACTTTTCATCGTGCCTATATTCTGTATGCTCTGTGTACACAGACAATGCATAAATTCCAGCTGGCAGTAATATTTGTAGAGTCATGTAATTATCTGGAAAAAAAACTATTCTGAATTATCAATAAGTTATATTCGTCCTATCATTTATCTAGGCATTATACTAAATGTGTGAAAATGCCTGAAATAATCAAAGTCATAACTACTTTTTTAGGTTTGGGGGGGTTTTCAATAATCATTTAATATAATCTATAAATAAAAACATGCTTTCATGAAGCATAAATTAAAAAAATTAACTTCTACAATTAACTTATTTTCCTACAAATACTTCCATATAACATCTGACCCATCTGGTAAATGTTCCCCTGTGTTCTGTTGGAAAACATGGATTACATTCACTCTGGATTCAGTCACTCAAATATTAGTTTTAATAAAACAGATGTTTACACATTAATTAAGGACCCAAGCTCTATGATGGAGAAGTTATGAGTCTGTATTTCTTCCTGAAATACGCATTTGCATTTGGTCAGCTCAATTGCTCTTCAGACTCCATTGGCAGGAATCTCTCCCACAAACAGCCACTCCAGAAAAGATGATGTTTCCCACCAACCCTAAACATACTCCATGGCAGCGGCTTGGATGAATTCAGGCACCGATGTATAGACAAATAAACTTAACCCTTAAATAGATCGCAACTTTTATGCCTCAAAATACAAACTTTGTGTGTGAATATTATTGGATAAACCTGCAAAACAAGAGATAGGACAAAATGGAGGGGAAAGACAATGTGATTCTCAAGCCAGTGACAATCACTTCGGCCAATGACAACCTGAAGTAACAATATCAGGGTCTGCAGGTGCAGGACAATAATAATATTAGCACAAGACAAACAGCATGAGAAAATGGGAAAACTTGAATGGGAAAAGCCACACCAACTTGCATGAAAGGTTCCAAAGCTTGGAGGAAATGCAGAGTATAGAATTGCACATGGAAAGCCTTGAGCATTCTGCAGAGTAAGAAATTAAAGGTGTTCTAGGAAGACAAAAGAAAAAAAAAAAGAGACTATACTTACCTGAACTTGAAAAACTGGCCAAGCAGATGTACTCTGACCTCTGATGAGTGAGATACCAACCTCCACTTTCACTCTAAGATGTGATACTTAGGTTTGCATAAACTCAGTTTCATGAATTTTCCTAAGTCCATATCAAAGGCAGGTTTTTCCTGCTCCTTGGTTTGGAGCAAAGAGGAAGGTGAAAGACATCCCATCAAAAGTAATGGTAATTGCCAGCTTATCCAATTTTTTTTGTATGCTGACTGCAAGAAACTTAGAAGCACAAGAAATTTATTTGTTTAAAGGGATAGGCAGCATTTGAGTAGGGCTTGTAAATTACTCAGTGATATCTGAAACATTAAATGTCTAATAACATATTTATATATCGATAAACATATAACAGTACACATACATATTGATATAGGCCTCCAGAGGGAATGAGTGTTTTTGTTGTATTTTTTTCAGAAAAATTTTAACATTCCCAAAAAGTTTTGAAGCCATCATTAAGAAACATTCTTACACAAAGAAAAAGAGAGGAAAGTAAAATACTTAGATAGCAAAATAGATATACCAGCTATGTGCCAAGTCATTACTATCTGTTGAAGTATGCATAAAAAAGAAAATAATTATGGTAAATAAGCTGAGGGGTGGTGAATTTGTCTTCTTTTCTTAACATTTGGGGAATAATTTTTATGTATTCCATTAATCCTGAGTTATTGCCCAGCTCCTTGGAATATAGACTTTTTTTGTTCCATTTACCTCAGATAAACTTTTGAAAAAGCAGGCTCAGTAATGAGTAGATACAACAGTCAACACATGAATTGCTAGCTAAAAAAAGTATCTGACACTTCCTGGTTTTCATGCAGAGATGAATAGGTTATTTACCACATTAGTACAGTGTGCTAGGAACATATCTGCCACAGTTCTCGCCAGAAGAAAATGAGCAGTCTAGCAGTCTCACACAGTAGAAATGTGATTGGAAAAGCAAACAATTTCAGCACAAAGAACTGAGAGTACACTACTAGACGCAGCCCCCGACCCATGTACGGAGACAAAATAACAGAAAGCTGGACCTCTCCCCGTCTCAGGTACGCATATATGATATATAATGCTTCTCTAAGCATTTGTGAGTCCTATTTTTTCACATTCTACCTCAGTTAGCTGGTCATCAGGTTCTGGTGCTGGTACCTAGAATGAACTTCATAGCATAGACAGTGAGTCAAAAGGAGTACAAATATTAGCAGGTGAGAAGGTTGCTAGAAAAGGATAAAGTGGAATTTTATGTTAGAGGATACTTCATAAGACATTTGGATGACATAATTTTGCATGGGAAGTAAAAATCTGTCAGAATCAACTACTGAGTTAAGTGATATTTTCACTTAGTATCTCTGCTGACTCAAAAATCTTACCTATAACATCAGACACAAGGCACAGATTAACTATTTGGCAACAGAATTAGCCAAATCCATAAAAGCATTATTTTTTTAAGTGTACATGGAGCATAAGTATTCTTACCACCACTTGAAAAAAACTTTCATTGCACAAAAAACTTATAGAACAACTTGAATATACTTTTGCTAACTTACCAGTTTGGGAGTTATTCTTACCACAGTTTCCAAATAACAGATTCATTTCACTACTACGAAGCCCCTACAAAGCAGTCAGAAAATTAAGGAACATGGGAAAAAGCTGTTTCTATGTTGGCAAAGACACACAATTAAGTTTAGAACTATCAAAAATATGTATAGGTACAAGATACAACGGTTTGTTTGTCTTCAGTCAGATTATAAGGATCATTCTATTTGGAGGAGAGGAGAACTAAAAATATTTCATGTTAGCTGTGTCTTCTATTAATAAATGGTATGCTCTTTCTGTCTATAACAACTCAAAAAGTAATGTATTGTTTATCAGCAATTATAGTCTCCTTATGACCTGAAAGCAGGAAGATGTTGAAGTTTAAATTACAAGGACAAAATTGGATAAGCTTAGCTGTATAGAGCACTAGATTTTTAAAAACAGTTCAGGTGTACTGATTTACACTTCAAAACTTGACCTTCTGTCTTTGGAACAGACATGACTCAAAGTATAACTCCTGAAGAGGAGAAGCATGATTTTCTGATAAAATAATCTCCTGATGACATTTAAGCTGAAATAGAGATATTCTGTAGTTCTGTCTCTGTTACAAAGTCAAGTCTCTTAGTCTTCTTGGTTGAGATTCACTTCCATTCTGCAACAGATTTATGCATCCTCTGGAACTGAGCTTGAGGGAGCTGATGCACAGATGCACAGAACTGAGTGAATTTACTCTCTTTCTTAGACATTGTCTGAAAATCTGGAATAACAGCTTCTCTGCCTGCAAGAGATAGATGTATTTTAATAATATTTTTTGATCCTTCACACATTTCAGATGAGAAGACTGTATGCATAACTTTCTTTATATAAGATTTGTAGCAGTTCTGCTCCAAAAACCATGTGAATAATTTCGCATAACTGATCCATTTAATTTTCAGTGCAAACTGTAGCATAAAGTACTGCTTAGTTAAAGCTATTTTATCTTGAGCCTGAACATCTCTAAGCTTTGGCTATGCATACAAGCATACTTATCAGAGCATTTTTTAGTACTATATTTTTCATGCATGAAATCTTCAGCATTGTACAGCTAACAAAATGCAATAGCTCTTATGCACACTTTTCAGGCTGAAGTGATACAATTCTGTGTGTTTCTTTGTTCAAGCTGAAGCATTGCTTGAACTATTCGGACTTGTTGAACTTTAAATATTCCTTGTGTTTTCTAAGAACAATTCAAGGCCATCAGATAATGTGGCAGCCATTCATTCTGCAACAAAGCATGTGGCTCAGTAGCAGATGGAAGATGTAACACAAGAAAACCTCCTAACATTCTTTAGAAGTACTAGTAGCCCACTGCTGATATTTTCCTGAAATGAATGTGCCGTCTTTCCTTATTCATAATTCACTCCTTTTACCTGAAATCAGTTTAGGGTGAGGTGTGTGTCGAATAATAATAAAAAAAGACAGTCTTCCTTTGGTAGCTCTTTTTTCATCACTGACAGACATTGACTCATATTAACAGGATTTTTTATGTATCCTTATTAAGATTCCTTCTAAACTTTTAACTTAACACCTCCCATGGAAACGAATTCTGTAATACCGTTTTTCACATAACAAACATATTTGTTCTGTATTTGTTTTTTCAATGTATTAAGTTATTCATTTACTTTTATATTTCAGAAAAATTTCCTCATCCTCTAAATCTAGAACCCCCATATCCAGTCTTCATTGTATTATTTTATTGAGTTCATAGAGTCAGAACAAAATTTAGGTTCTATTGTTGGCCTCTCTGGAAAATCTGTTCCTGTACTTAACTACTCCTACCTTTAATGATTTTTTTCTTATTTTCTATCAAAATTTCACTTTTTGCAAGCTGTGCCCATTGCTCTCTGTCCTGTTGCTGTGCACCATTGAGTACAATCTGGTGCTGTATTTTCTAGAACCAACGATAAGGTAAATGAAAACTACAGTTAAATTCCCTTTTTCTTCCCCATACTAAACAAACTTTTCCTTCAATCTGTCATTGTATTGTTGTATCCTGAATAAAATCAACATAATTTGTGCAAATAATTTTGATAACAGTAACACTGCAATGGCTAGATGTATATTATTGAAAAGAATTTGCAAAACCATAATCAATTATGCATGCATTCATACACATGTACATGCGTGCACACACACATAAATGCTTTCAGTGAACCACTGCTCTGTAGAATGAATTTTCAATGACCATAAAACAAGTGTGTATGCATGATCATGTCATTGGACAACAATATGTAGGAATACAGAGGGGCTAACAGAAAGTCACCTCTGGAAAAGCTTACCAAGAGAAAGTATCTTTTAAAAAATGTTAAGACTTTTTATTTTAGACATTTTAAAAACATGCAAAAAAAACCCTAGTTTGGGAAAATCTCTCAACCATTGTGTTGCAATTGCTTAATGTATCCAAGCATATAATATTTTGAAATTTCTCACAACAGATAGCATGGATCAAATTGTTTTTAGATTGTTTGAATGAGATTGCAGCATAAATCAGTACCTTTCCAGGCTCTGTGGCTTCAAGACAAGGTAGGCAGAACTGATCATTATGGTTTCCTACAATTTTACCTGTGTAAGAGTTATCTTAAAGGAAATACACCTCTATTACTTGCTTTTTATCTAGTATCACACCATTGGCACTTGGTTGTCATTTCAGTCCAGCTGCCATGCTGTTCAATTTCCTTAATTCTGTATCTACTCCCTGTAGCATCTCCAGTCTATCAATCTCTCTCTTGTAAAGTAGGGCCCCAAAGTGAGCGCAGTATTTACAAAATGGTCTAACAAGTGCTAATAATAATTTTCCTTGACTTTCTGGCTATGCTTTTGCTAATGCAGACCAGCACACGATTAACCTTCACTGTAGCAAGAGTGCAATGTTGACTCATGTTGAACTTGTCATTCACCAGGATCCTGAACCTTCCTAGACTGTAGAACAATTTAAAACATTAGCTAGATATTCACTTTACCTTGACAGTAAATAGGAGTGAAGACTAGTTGTAGGTAGTTCATGCTACTTGATTTTCCTAATAAGATTTTCTAAATATAGAATCATTGAATCATTGAATCATTGAATGCATTGGTTCAGAAGGGACCTTCCAAGCTCACCTAGTACAACCCCCCTTCAGTCAACAGGGATGTCTCTGACTAGACTAAGTTGCTCAAAGCCCCATCAAACCTGGCCTTGAATGTCTCCAGGGATGGGGCCTCCACCACCTCATGGGCAACCTGTTGTAGTGTTCCACCACTCTCATAGTAAAGAACTTCTTCCTAATGTCCAATCCAAATCTACCCTTCTCTAGTTTAAAACCATCACCCCTTGTGGTGGGTTGACCTTGGCTAAGTGCCAGGTGCCTACCAAGCCACTCTATTACCCCCTCTTTTTTCCCCTCTCCCTTCTCAGCAGAGCAAAATAAAACAGGGGAGGAAAATAAGATGGGAAACAAAAGCAGTTTAATAATAATAGAAGCAAAGTCAAGCAAATCCACACTTGGAAGCAAAGGAAAACAAAGATTTATTATCTATTTCCCATCAGTAGGCGATGTCTGGCCACTCCCTGGAAGCAGGACTCCGAGACGAGTAGCAGTTGCTCTGGAGGACAATGGAACGCACCCCACCCCCCCACCCCGCCCCTTCCCTAGCTTTATAGCTGAGCTGACATCATATGGTATGGAATATCCCTTTGGTCAGTTCAGGTCAGCTGTCCTGGTTGTGTCCGCTCCCAAAATCTTGTCCACCCCATCCCACTGGTGGGGGAATGTTGGGAAGAGCCCTGGTGCTGTGCGAGCACTGCTCAGCAATAGTCAAAACACAAGTCTGTTATCAACACCCTTCTAGCTCCCAGCACAAAACACTGCACCGTGAGGGCTGCTATGGGGAAAACCAGCTCAGCCAGACCCACTACACTCCTTGTCCTATTGCTACATACCTTTGTAAACAGTCCCTCTACAGCTTTCCCGTAGGCCCCCTTTAGGTACTGGAAGGCTGCTATGAAGTCTTCTCAGAGCCTTCTCTTCTCCAGGCTGAACAACCCCAACTCTCTCAGCCTGTCTTTGCAGGATAGGTGCTTCAGCCCTCTGATCATCTTTGTGGCCCTCCTCTTAACATCAGGTGTTGAGGGTTCCAGATCTGGATGCAGTACTCCAGGTGAGGTCTCACCAGAGCAGAGTAGAGAGGCAGAATCACCTCTCTCAATCTGCTGGCCATGCTTCTTTTGATGCAGCCCAGGATGCGATTGGCCTTCTGAGCTGCAAGTGTGCATTGTTGGCTCATGTCCAGCTTTTCGTCCACCAGTGCCCCCTAGTCCTTATCTAAAGGGCTGCTCTGTATCATATCATCCCCCAGCCTGTATTGATAGTGAGGATTGTCCCTACCCTGGTGCAGGATCCTGCGCTTGGCCTTGTTAAACCTAATGAGGTTCACATGGGCCCACTTCTCAAGTTTGTCTAGGTCCCTCTGGATGGCATCCTGTCCCTCTATTGTGTCCACTGCACCACTAAGCTTGGTGTCATCTGAAAACTTGCGGAGGGTGCACTCAATCCCACTGTCTATATCATCGATGAATATATAAACCAGCATTGATCCGAGTATGGATATAAATTTATGTTGAAACAGTTTTGTGTGTATATTGCTAGATCCAAAGGAGAGTAACCTAAATAACAACAGAACAAGAGATAAAATACTAACTGGAAAAAAACACTAACCACTCACTAAACTTAAAAGCCAGATGTTAAGAAAACCTGACTGAAACGGTGCTAAATAATGACTGAGACACAGAACAGTGATATATCATTTGCTATGACATACATTAAAAAAAATATTTATTTTGGAAAAAGAGTAATATTTTATAGTACATCTTGAGCTCAGGTAAAAGTATAGGCACATCTGACACTTTGGGGTATTTTTCCTCTAGAAGAGGAAACAGAATGAATACTTTTTTTACTGAAAACCTCAAGCCTAGGATCCAAAGATAGACCCATATCAACCCTTCCTTTTATCTTTAAAGTTCCTGATGAGCTAACATTCAAAACAGTTAAAATAATCTCCTTTTTATAAAATAAAAATATGCCATATACAAAGCTGTCATACTTAAATGAGTTAGTTTTCATCAACAATAAAATTCCTTATGTTGAAAACAAGTATTAGGTTCAAATCCTCTCTTTATGAAAAGGAATTTAAGACTCTACTATTAGAATTGAAAGGAAATTAGGCTTTATCTGATTTATTTACCCCAAACTCAAATTTTCCACTGCAGCAGACAGTGAAGTCCACAGATTTTTTTATGAAAAGAAAGAGAAGTGAGCTCAGGTTTTACTTATTTTTTTTTCAGAATAAGCACAATCAATCAAGTAAATCTGTTTCAGTTTTTGGTTGGTTGGTTGGTTTGTTTTTTTCTAGGTGCAACTGCCTCTTACTAAGCTAAAGGAATTCCCTTTGAAATTTTCTTTTGGTAGTAATAAATCTAAAAAAAAGCTGAACTGCTAAAGCCTCTTTATGCTAGGGCTTCAGATGTTAGCAGTACCAGTTAAGGCAAACAGATGTTAGGAGCAGAAGAATCAGAGGGGAAAAAAAAAAAAACATCCAGTCTTCTGGATGTGACCCAGAAAGTGGGCCACAGGTTTGTTATATTTTTAAAACACACACCTCATGTGTCACTTTAATGCTTCCTTCCTAAACGAATACATTGTAAACACTGGGCGTTTTTTAAGACAGCTTTAAAATAAAAAAAATCACACAGACACTGTCTATGTGATACTATTACTTTTCTGTCTGATTTTACATGGAAGCAGCAATTATTAGATAATGCAAAAGTAATGTAGGCAAATAAGATTTTGTTGAAGAAGTGCTCATTTTATGTAGTCAGAATGATATCTTCTGCCACTGTGTTTTATGAATCCAGATGAATGACAGAAGTACATGTGAAAGATAAAATCCACAGTATACAACATTATATAACATATATAATGTAATTATATATAATGAATAACACATAAAGTATAATATATAGTATTATACATGCAATATTATTTTTATACAATATACATAATGTGGTTTCATATGCTATTTTACATAATGTTGTAAGTCTGTTTTTTCTCAGACAGTTCTGTCTTTTTCCATGTGCTTATACTGCTTTAGAGGGAAAAATAAATGTACTTTGCCATTTCAAAATACCACTCAGTTTTATTGTCGTCACTGAGCTAACAGTACTGTTCAGTTCACAGAAAAAGAAACATATTTTTGTATTTTTGTTGACCTCATGATTTCACAAATTTTATTCACTCTTATTTATGTCTCACGCAAACAGGATATATTCTATCCACTGAAGGCAAAGGAGAAGTGATCACGGCACTGTGGACAATCAAATCAAAATAAAATATTAAAACAAAAGCCACAGAATCCTTAATCACTCTGGACCGCACATATACAAATATACCTGCCTTCCACCCTCACAGAGTTACCTAGCCAAAATAAGAACAAGCTGCTGAGTTCACAGCAAAACTGGTATCAGAGGAAAGTGTATCCTCCACTACAAAGGGTCTTCAACAATGAAAAGTTTGAGGACTTCTGCAGTGTGTTGAATACAGTTATCTACTGTGACTTGCATTTTCATAAAAACAAAGACAGAACTGTCCCTGTGTACAATTTAAATTCTCTCCATGGTTATAATTTTAAAAGCTTGAGCTCGAATTTAATTGGAATCACTGGAACTTTAATAATGCCACTAGTATCTGAAAGAGAATAAATTTATATCATAAAAGGATGGTATATTTTATTATAAAACCTTTTTGCATTTAAATATTGTTTACATTCAGTCTCCACTGATTTGGACTTTAAATGCATTTTCTGCAAGGCTTTTTTAGAACCTAGGAAATGTTGTGCAATCTGGCTAGATGCTTGTCTAAATTTCTATTTTAAAAGCAGAGTACTGTTTCAATAGTAAACAGTATGACATGAATGGTGTTAAGGTTAGAAAGCCCCTTTACAGGCAGGTGAGAAGTAATTTACCCTTAGAAGGACTTTCATCTTTGACCAGTCAACTGGCTGGCTTACGCTTTAAAGAACAGTTTCTTATTTCTTAGAAAACTATATAAAATATTACTCAAAAAACATTTAGTTATCTTTAAATCCTTCCAACTTCTTTGTCTCACTGCTGCCTTCCAGCAATAGAAACTGCTGATTAATTATGCATTTAGAAGAAAGACCCACTTCTTTTATCTATTTTTGAGCAAGGCTGTCCTCAAGTAAATTGCACTGCAGGAATCAAGATCTGAGTCGCCTTTCTCTTCTAACTTCTTCATATTGAGCATTGCATTTTCACTGAACACAAAAGATGTAATGCAGTAGGAAAGTAAACCTTAGTCCAACAATGACAAAAGCATAAATTACAGCCTTAGACAGAAATTGAAACAAAGATAAAAGAAGTCTTTGCGAGGTGAAATCCAAAGACAGCAGCACCATTTATTTTTATCTCTAACAAACTAAATGCGGCAGGGAATCCTTTGGGCATGTTATACTACTCACCTTGCCAACAAGAATCCCCTTTGATGCCAACACAGTTTTCTCATATATTTCATGTGGCTCAAAAGCATTACCTTTACATTGTGTGAAAGTGATACCACTGACCTCATTTTTTTCAGTGAAAGTGTAGGACAACCTGATATCTATCCTCCCAACTTTCCTTCAATGTAAAAGAGCACTGACAGACAGTAGCCTAATGTTGTAGACATGTGGTAGCTCATGAGTCACTAGAGGCTGCAGGAGGACTGAGGAAATTACAGTCCAGTCTGCCTCAGCTCCATCCCTGGAAAGGTGATGGAACAGCTCATTCAGGAGTTCATGTCTAAGCATGGGGAGGAAAAGAAGGTTATCAGGAGTAGACAGCATGGATTCACCAAGGGGAAATCATGCTTAACCAATCTGATAGCCTTTTCTGATGGTGTGACTAAGTGACTAGCTGAGGGGAGAACAGTGGATGGGAGTGGAGGGGAGAACTACCTCGACTTTAGCAAGGCTTTTGACGCTGTCTCTCACAACATCCTCATAGGTAAGCTCAGGAAGTGTGGGTTAAATGGTGGATTTAGGTGAGGTGGATTGAAAACTGGCTGAAAAACAGAGCTCAGAGGGTTGTAATCATCTGTACAGAGTCTAGCTGGAGCTAGAGGGATCAGTACTGTGTATAGTCTTTGTGGTGGTTCAGTAAAGCTGTGGGGATTCAGTCCCTGCTGGGAGCTGAGCCACAAGGCTGCTTCCCCCCACACACCCCAGATAGAGGTTTAAAATGCCTTTTTGCGTTAAGATAAGGAGAATTTAATACAATAACACACAAGAAACAATCGCAGTAACAACAGCAATGACAACAATGAGAAAAACAATGTACAGAACGAGTGATACCGTGCGGGTAAACAGATGGAGCCAGACGGGGCCAAGCAGAGCTGAACGGAGCCAAGCCAACCAGCCGCACGTGCACGAGTTGCACCATGGAACTGAAACAGGGGCATGACATCAGCATGGTATGGAATAGCCTGGCTGCACCAAATTAATCGTGTCCTGGCCAAACTAGGACACTCTTGTTCAACATATACACCAGCGACCTGGCTGAAGGGACAGAGTGTACCCTCTGCAAGTTTGCTGATCATACAAAATGGAGAGGAATGGCTGACACACACCAGAAGGCTGTGCTGCCATTCGGTGTGTTCTGAACAGACTGGAGAGTTAGGCAGAGAGGATGCTAATGAAGTTCAACAAGGGCAAGTGTGGAGTCCTTCATTTGGGAAGGAATAGCACCACGTACTGGTACAGGTTAGGGGTTGAGCTGCTAGAAAGCAGTTCTGCTGAGAAGGGCCTGGGAGTCCTAGTGAACAACAGAGTTAACCATGAGTCAGCAACATGTCCCTATGGCCAAGAAGGCCAATGGTATCCTGGGGTGCATAAAGAAGAGAGTGACCAGCAGGTTGAGAGAGGTTCTCATTCCTCTCTTCTCTGCCCTAATGAGGCCACATCTGGAGTACTGTTTCCAGTTCTGGAACCTCCATTTCAAAAGCAACAGTGAACATCTGGAGAGAATCCAGCTGAGAGCTACAGAGATGATGAGAGGACTGGAGCATTCCTCATACAAGGAAAGGCTGAGAGACTTGAGGCTGTTTCGAAGCCTCAGAGCAGAGAAGACTGAGAGGGCATCTTATAAATGCTCATCAATATCTAAAGGGCCCTTGTCAAGAGGATGAGGCCAGTCTCTTTTCAGTGGTACCCAATGGTAGGATGAAGGACACAGGCAGAAACTGGAAGACAGGAAGTTCCACCTCAACATGAGGAAAAACTTCTTCACTGTGATGGTGACAGAGCATTGGAACAGGCTGCCCAGAGTGTTTCTTGAGCCACTTTCTCCGGAGACTCAAAATGCACCTGAACATGTTCCTGTGCAACCTGCTCTAGGTGAAACTGCTGTAGCAGAAGTGTTGGACTAGATGATCCCCAGAGGTCCCTTCCAACCCCTGCCATTCTGTGATTAGTGTAAGAAAAGCACAAGATATATGGAAATGAAAGCTCTTGTTTAAGTGGTCCGGAAATAAAACTGTTAATGACTAAAATGTGCAATATTTTTTGAAAATACATGAATACTTTGAATATTACAAATAATAAGAATACTTTGAATATTACAAATAATAAGAGAGAAGGAATATGAAGATTTGAATTGGCTGAAACAATATGTCAGCCCATCCAGGCATACTCACTCAGTGTGAGCTAAGATAAATAATCTTACCCACAAGGCGTCCCAAGTGCGGAGGAAGGAGAGGGCGAATTCGTCAATTCGTCCAGTCATCGGTATGGTTCCGAGTCCTGTCCCAATTTTTGGGCCGTGATTGGGGTGATATTTATACTCGAATTTCCACATTGCATCACCAGGGTATATGTGCGGGTGGTGGATGACTATAGACAAGCTTATCGCTTATGTTAATGTCACAAAATCCGTTAACTCACACCTGCATGGGTGGAGGTAATGGCTCCTTTGTTTTAGGGTGGCAAAATGGGGGACTGGGACCATGGGGCCTCCACCTCATCTCACACTCCTCCAGGCATCCAGATAACACCAGATATCAATCTAATGATGGTTGCCACCTCACCCGGTGCTTGCTACCTCATCTGGTGCTGAGTTTCATGCTTCCAGGCATGCAGCTACATGGTGTATGTGACTTGGACTTTTGTGATTAACCTTGCTCTCTCTACACACATAAGAGGGTCCAGCTGTGTGCAGGCTATGGCCAATCAGCACACTTTTCTGACCTAGTTCTGCACCTGTTTTCTCCTTAAAGCCTGTGGTAGGTCTCCCTATGCCATGTCATTTTTTTTCCCTTGTGGATTAAGTTCTAGAGGGATGATGTCCTGGTTGGTGGGGGTGTGAGTGGATTTGAGGCAAGACACCATAGTCAGGTGGGGCTGCAAGTGCCCCAGGATGGTGGTGTCAGCAGCTGGAGCCAGTGAGGTCACAGGGACACCAATGTGTGGACTCAGCCCAAGCGGCTGGGTGTAAATGGTGTGCGTTCTGAAAATCAGCTACAGGGGGTGGAATAAAGTAACTGAGGTGAATGAGGGGCTGAGTGCCAGGTGCCTGGTGCTGGCTGCTGGGATGAAGGATAAGTGTCTGTATCTCTCCTAAACCTGGTACAGGGAAGGCGCACTAGGCAGGCAGGCTGTGCCAGTATTTGGGAGGAGCCATGAGCTTGGAGTTGCTGTGAGACAAGCATGCATTTGTTGCTGAGCACCAACAGGGACCTGCAGGTTAATAAGGGAACTGTAGGGCAGGCAAGGGGTCCCAAGATCTGGACATGTCCAGAGGGACAGAGAGGCAGTACCAGTACTCAGCGGATCTGTGAATGTGCATGTGCTTGTTACTCTGGAGAGTGTGTGTATCTGTGCACAAGGGGGTGATTGCATTAGTGACCTTCAATCCTGACCAGCCAACTAAGAAATGGTTGACTGTCTATAGTTGTGTTTATGTGTGCACTGCACCTGGGTGCTGCTGGAGGCATCACCTTGTCTGTGGTAGTATGTGTAATCAGATCAGTGTGTTTGTAAGCATAGGTTGTATGTGTCTTTGAGATACATGTTCAACTTCTCTACTGGTTGAACCTGCAAGTAGGAAAGTGGCAGCCACATCCCCCAGCCTAGGCAGGAGGAAACCCTAGCCCCGGAGCTATGGGTGGCTGCGTCTGCTTACAGCACCCCTTAACGCAGAGAAAGGGCAAAAAATATTTTGGCCAAAATTATGTTTTTGATGGTCTTAGAAGAATTTAAACATAAGAAAAATATACAACTCATTATCTGATAAGCAGAAGTGTTAATGAACATCAGTGTGAACCCATGTCCCTCATTGCTGTAACACCCACTTGCCTCTCATTTAATACTTGTCTTAGTTACATCATAGCTGCCTTGAATCCATAGGTTTCCTGTAATGGCTTTATACCCTAAATTTCCCCCAGAATTTCCTAGCTCTTCCACAGTACTTCTCTTTAACTATCAATGCTCATGTAGTCTCTGAAGCGCTTCAGTTATGTTTACCTTCCTTTATGTTTCCTACTTTTTTTTTTTTGGCCTGCCTGCAGCATAACAGGAAACACACAATAGCCTTCTTTAGATAGTCAAAAAGTAAAGTTGGGCACTCATACTTTAACTTTCAAGTTTTTATGTATTAATATTTGAATTGTGTTGTAATGGTAAAAGTTGGTAGAACTCAAGAACAAGTTCACATGCAGTATGCTTTTCTGTATCTCAACTAAATGTTCTCAATTCAAGGCTATTTGTAGACAGCTTAAAAATCACTGTGCTGTGTCCTTTCCACAACATGCAGGCAGACTTAAAATACATAGTAGAAATGTGACTCATCTCAAAGACATAACTATAAACAAGTAGAGACAATACATGCGGACCACGGTACAAGATGTACCCGTTACTGTTTTCTCTAGGTGATATTTTAAATAGCTAGCTATTCACTGGCATGACCTTGTCTCGACTGAACAAGAGAAAAAAAAAGACAGGTATCTTACACTAAGAGTACTTCGATCGAGAAACCTGACAGGTTTGACATTTAACATGTGAGTGATATGACAGTCACAACAAGATACATCTTACAACTACATCAGTGGATTTATACTTTTGCAAGAAGTCTGAATTATGTCTTCATGAACAGGTCATATTTTCAATGTGAAACTCTTCCAAGCCTATAATTCACATGACAAAAACCACATATTTTCATAGCTGACAGGCTTTGTATCAAGTACTGCTTCAAAGCAGGCAGAAATATCATCCCGATATATCCTGGACGATAAAATATCATCCAACAGGTCATGTCTAGATAAACATACCTCCAGATATTTACCACGGTAAACGTGAAGACTGTGTTTTATTAGCAGACAAAATGAGGGGGGATTTTTGGTATTGTTATTTTTATGTCAGCAACAAGATTTTCTTTTAAGAAAGCAGGAAATAAGATACCATTAACTTACGTTTCAGGAGGGTTTTTTTTCATTTCTCACCAATGCAAAACTGAGTGAATTAAGCAATTCGAGAAGCTGAATCAAAAGAGACCTAGAATATATTTTAATTAAAAATCTATCCAAAACTGCAGAGAAGTGGAAGAAGGGACTGAAAACCTAGCTAAATGAATAGTTATATTGAGGATATTACTTAAGAAGGAAACCTATAAATAATAGGAAAATATTTACTGAGGAATACAAATTAAGTACTTTAGAAAGATACAGGGAAAATCTAAGATGTTTAAGGCCTGGCAAAATACTTTAAATTGGATGAGAGAAGACTGCCAGTGTGAATGGTAGAATAATAACAGAAATTATATGAGAATTACTATAGTATAAAGACATCAAAACAGAAAGTGTAGTTCCATTGTGGAAGACTTAATCAGATAGTATCCCTTCTGAAAGAAGTGCTGCATGACATAGCAAGTCAGTAACAATTAAATGTGTTAAGTCTTTCAAGCTGAAGATGACACCATGACAAGAGGATATAATTGGACTGTATTAAAAAATGAGGGATGTGAGAATTCACATAGACCTTGAAAAAATATATGAGAGATTGGTGAGTGTATATGGGAAGGAGTAATTTAAGTGCAGGTGTATTAGTCCAACTGAAATATTATGAGATACTTTGAAACTAATTTTGAAAGAAAGAATTCCATAGAGATAAGTGGGGGAAAAGCCATAAAAATTTATGTGTGCATCAAAAAGAAAGGTCATGTTAGATTTTAAAAGTTTGTTTATTTTCTAGACAAGAATGCAGTATCTTTAGTCAAACATTTAATGTGGCTCTTCATGGGAAATTATAAGTGAAGACTGTGAGTATGGAGATTGGTAAAGGAATGTAGAATGCATAAAATGTTATTGAAATTGAGGAACTGGAAATGACTGCAATTTATGTTGGAAAAATTTCAGACTAGAAGAAAATATCTACTGGAATTTTTAAAGCATCTATTTTATGACATATCTTGCTTAATATTTTCATGTTACTGACTTAAGATTAACAGTAAGAAGTTAATTTTCTTGATACGTTTGAGGGATTATCAAAACAGAAGAGGACTAAAATGTAAGCAGAAATGCCACAATGAACTGAAAAATTGCAACCATATACTATGATTTATATACCGTTGTGTGAAAGCATGCAGCTGAGGACTTAAAGCAGTTACTTGGAGATTGTTACACTTGAGTTAATTTTTAGTGCAGAATCTCTCACACTGGCCTACAGAGAAAGAGGAGAAATAATTGGGTCACATGTAAACCTAACATCAGAAAGATTTTTTCCATACCTAAGGCATCTGTTGACTGGTATTCTGAAGAGTAAAATTTAATGTGCCTGATGCATACATACCTGCCAACATCAAGGGTTCATGTTTACATTGTTTACATAAATGTCCTCTTTGAATTATAGTCAGCTGAAGCTGGGTTATGCGTCAGTGCTGATGTGAATGCTACACTTTGCAACAATATTCTAGGGCATTCAAAGTGGAGAGGAAGATTGAGAGAGAGGAGACATGTGCACCTATCTCTGTGAATATTGTGCCTGATGGACAGTGACTTACCATCACACCTCCCTGACACGGTGTTTGAGTGAATCAATGGGCTTTGCTCTTTCTCCTGCTCCAAAAGCCTTAGTGGCAGATGAGAAGCCTCCTAAAATGGTATAGCTCTTCAGCACTGCTTATTTACCAAGCATATTTCTTTATTCAGCAGATCTTTCTCCACCTCTCAAATTACCTTGTGAATATACTGATACTGAGGGTAATTAAGAAAATATATAGATTGATTTCATAGTAGACAAATATCTCTTCTAGTGGCTTTCTTGGCACTTTTCTAGGCAATAGGTTAAGGTTTATGAACTCGATCAGTAAGACGTTTTTATTGATCATGCCACACTATGGGAGGTTACTTTGCACATTTATAGCACATCAATAATACATTCTGCAGCAGATCTGCAGTTACCTCTAGTTTTGCAGAATTAACAGCCTGTGGGTATTATTCTGCTTTCCTATTATAAACTCAGATTTCTATAAGGATTGTGAGAAGATACATGTATTTTTCTACAGTACTATACGATATACATACTATCTAAAATAAGTGATAGAATATTATCTATAGTCTACCGTTTCCATTCTTATACAGCCAAGTCTATTGATTCTGTTAAAGAGAGAATATGATCTTTAGAACTGTGCCCCAACCTAACTATAGTTCTAAATGGTTTTGTGCATTAAATCATAGAATCATAGAATGGTTTGGGTTGGAAGGGACCTCAAAGATCATCTAGATCCAACCCCCCTGCCATGGCAGGAACACCTCCCACTAGACCAGGTTGCTCAAGGCCCCACCCAACCTGGTCTTGAACAACTCCAGGGATGGAGCATTCACACCCCCTCCCCGGGCAACCTGTTCCAGTGTCTCACCACCCTCAGAGTGAAGTCTTTCCACTAATTTCCAATCTAAATCTACCCTCTTCCAGTTTGGACCCATTACCCCTTGTCCTATCGCTACAGGCCTTTGTGAAATGTCCCTCTCCAGCTTTCTTGTAGGTCCCCTTCAGATACTGGAAGGCTGCAAAAAGGTCTCCCTGGAGCCTTCTCTTCTCCAGGCTGAACAACTCCAGCTCTCTCAGCCTGACTTCATAGGAGAGGTGTTCCAGCCCTCTGATCATTTTTGTAGCCCTCCTCTGAACCAACAGGTCCATGTCCTTCTTATGCTGGGGGCTCCAGAGCTGGGCATAGTACTCAAGGTGAGGTCTCACGACAGCAGAGTAGAGAGGTAGAATCGCCTCCCTCGACCTATTGGCCACACTTCTTTTGATGCAGTCCAGGATACTGTTGGCTTTCTAGGCTACACTGGAACATTGCTTGCTCATGTTGAGCTTATCATGCACCAACACTACCAAGTCTTTCTCCTCAGGGCTTCTCTCTATCCACTCCTTGCCCAACCTGTCTTTGTGCCTGGGATTGCCCCAGCCCAGGTGCAGGACCTTGCACTTGGCCTTGTTGACCTTCATGAGGTTGGCATGGTCCCACCTCTCAAGCCTGTCAAAGTCAATATATGATTGAGTTAATTGAGGGGCTGGTGATGGTGGCTGTGGGGGAAGTATCTATCCAGAGCAATTTAATACAAAGTCAATACAGTTGGAGACAGAATACAGGGCTAGATAAACTCTTGGCCTGTCTCATTCTTATGTTTTTGTGTTCTCATTTCTTATGTTTTCTTCTGAATTTAAACATGTTATTACAGAAAACTTCAGCTATTCTTTAATATAAGTGTTGCATTTATTTGTACACAATAGCAATTTACCAGTGAGTCCTATGTGCCCTCAAAATCTACTACTTACTTAAAAAGCTGGTCAGGTAATGATGCCTATGAATAAAAGCTGTTCAATTTGAAATATGTGGGCTATCACATTACCTGTTCAATCAAAGAAAAGAAAAAGAAATAACAGTTTAAGTATACGTCATTTTATTTAAAATTTTGCATTGAAAATATTGTTACTGGGAACTTCAGTGGACCTGTCTCCTAAAATTTTCTTTCACTCACTTAAAAAAGAAAGAATCTACAAAAAAATAATAGACACTTACTGTATTCTTCTTCCTGTTTCAGAAGAGAAAGGTCTTCCATATTGTGCATTTTTCACAGCCTTGAGAAAACTTGAGTTAGAAAAAAAAGTAGAAGAATGTGACTCTTACTCAAACTCACTAGTAGTTTTGAAATCTGAAGTCAAGTAAATCTCACTCAGTATCAATTCTCATTACCAATGCAGAGATCTGCTGCATTTTTCATAAAGGTTCCTGGAGGTTCATAAAACTTTTAATATACTTGACCCCACTTTAGAGTACTTTTTTTTTTTTTTTTTTTTTTTTTTGTGCAGAGAACCACTTTAGTTTACCAGAAAGAGAATACATCCGTTGGGAAGCCCTAGAGCAAACATTACTTGACGCTTCACCTACCCATCTGAAAATAACCACCATTCCTTACCTTCCAGGTGCAATCCTCGCTGTCTTTCTAATAATTCTGAGAAGGCGGCAAGAATATAGCAAGAAATCGTTAAAGTCTCTGTTGCTACCCCGAGGCTCAGAACGACACACAACTTATGGGGGGACCGAGCACACAGAACCCGTCTACGCTGGCTGGTAGTGCAGGACATGCTATCAGCAAGCACCCGCTGCTTTTTTGCCTGGGGCAATACAGGTGTGTGTGTATGGGCAAGATGCTTACCATGAGCAGTCTCTTTCTGTGTAGCTAAAATAAGCGCTGAGAAATAAAACTCAACTTTTGAGTTGTGGCTACTTGTGCTAACCAACCCAGCTGCCTGCTGTGCTAAAATGGACTGATGGAAAAACTCTTCCCCTTTCACTTCCTGGCTTCATTCACAAAGGAATACTGGTTTTTTTTTTTTCCTTTCTGTAGTAAAAAAAAGAAAAGCCAAATAAAAAGAGACCTAAACCCCAAAACAACCCAACCAGGAAGCAGTTATGTCTCTCTCTCCATTTCAACAGCCAGCTCAACAAACTGAGTGGGGATTGACTGCTCCAGTTACTGAGGTTCCTGTGATACAACAGTCACTTCCACCTGAGCAGCAACTAAACATGAATGTGCTTCCTTTTAAGAATATGCAGGGTTTTTTTTTTTTTTTTTTTGCCATTCTCAAAAATTACCATTACTTGAAGCAAGAGTAAGGCAAGGAAAAGGATCCTAAAGCTTTCCTCTTCCTCAGCTGTGAGAAAACACGTGCAACTAAAACAAAGGTTGATTCTTGGACAAATATGTCCCTATTTTTTTCCTGCTGTAAGGTGGTGTTTCATACTAGAGCTCCAAAAGCAACTCAAAACTTCCAGGAAACCTTACAGGAATTGTTTATTTCTCCACCAAGCCACACCAGTAAGATGTGAAACTGTGGCAGTCCTTTGAAGCCAAACAGAGCAGCAAGCTAGAGCCATGGAAGACACCTCACACCTTTTTGCACACCTTGGAGCTGTGCTTGTACTAGACCCGTGGCTTCAATGCCCATGCAAAGTTCTTACCCTGATCCCTGTTGGGGGATCTCATCTCCCATCGACAAGACCAGCATGTGTGATTTGTACCTGTTTTCCCTTCCCGGAGCTGTGGCACTCCAAGGTTTCTCCTGCGCAGCCAGCCCAGTTCAACTCTCTGGTGTTAAACTGATGTGATTCGTGTTTCACGGGGATGATTTCAAATTGTGTCGGAGTTTGTGTGTCTGGTTGACTCTTCTCTTTTCAAACTTGTTGTTTGCTGTATTTTCCCTATCATGTTCTTTCTCACAGTGATGTTTAGCTTTCTGTACCTGGTCCTCATGGCCATTTGAGGTCTCACCAGTATGCCAGGCACTCAGAAATGCCCATCAACTCTAATGGAGCCAGTTTCAATTGTTCCATGAAAGCAGTACCTGGGGTCTCTTAACCTTTCCACCTTGTCCTCTTCCTTTTCTTCCTATGGCACAATTCATACACATAGTAATTGTGCTGTGTAAGCCCAGACCAACCAGCCAGCTGTGAGCCTTCGTCACGGCACTGCGCTTCACCAGCTCGGCGAGTGCTAGCAAAAATAGTATCTGCTATTAAAAGAGCTGGGCTTTTTAATGAGTATGTGCTGAGGTGGAAGCAGGTGTTCCTTCTCACATTCATCTCTCTGCACTTGGCTACTGCAGCAGCAGAGTCAGCTGAAGTAACCCAGCTGGTGGGGGGTTAGGTGGTTACTGCCCTCAGCTGCTCATTCTCCTCTCCCCAGGGGAGGCATTACTGTGTTTTAAAATAAATAACGAAAACATACCAGTTCTCTGATCTCTCTCAACTACGTCACAGATGGGAAGAGAGGTACGTCATCCTTTGTGGTCAGACAGATTGCCAGGAGTTGTCGATGCGTCCTCCTTGGAAGTGGTCAAGGTCAGGCTGGATGGGGCTTTGAGCGACCTGATCAAGTGGAAGGTGCACCTGCCCATGATGGGGGGAGTTGGACTAGATGGTCTTTAAAGGTCCTTTCCAACCCAAACCACTCTGTGATTCTAATCTGGATCAGCAGCAACATGGGTAGTACTCATAACCATATCCTAAAGTCCACAGCATGGGTAGAGCACCCCAGCATCCTCCCCACTAAGTCTTTTTCAGTAGACTGGCATTAAGTTTCTCAACTGGCAAAAACCTGTGGCTTTTCAAGGGAGCAGCAGCAGGACACAATCCTGATGCACAGCACCAGAGGACCTCAGCAGAATAGTAGTCCAGTAGTAGCAATGCAATTTTCTGACATGCTCTTAAAAAAAAAAATTAGCTGCTCTCAAACATGGGTGATTCCACCCATGAAGTCAAACCAGGCCCAAAGAAAAGCAAACCACAGTTGAATTCAGACCTGACCAAGCAGGAACAGCACCAGCAGCAGCTGAACAAATCCCAGAGAACACGGCTGGTAGAACTGTGTGACTCCAGCTCAAAGTCATTAAAGCCTGTAAAATTATGAGCAACAGAAAACAGCACTGTAACAGGAAAACCTGCAAAAAAAAAAGTCAGTATTTTTGTGATAAGCAATGCTGTGAAAAACAAGCCAAAGTACAGTCACTAGCACTTTTATATAAGCTTCAAACATTATTTCCACAGAATCCCTTAGGAAGTCTTGGAGTGCAAGTTTTCACTACAAAAGAACAACATCCAGTTCCCCCAATGCCAAACCATGCTTGCTTAGTATGTAGCAACTCACTTTTTTTAAAAAGAAAAAAAAAAGGGTGCAAAAATAACTATCTAGAACTGTTTAAAAAAAAAAAGAATTAGCAACTTCTTAAATAACTAGGAATAAATTTTAATATTTAATAAGAGACTGAAGTTTCTCAAGCAGTCAGACATGGAATAAAGTGATTCAACAATGTGGAAAAATCCCATTAATACGTCTTTCAAAATATTTTGCTTTTCCAAGTAATTAAAATAAAAATTAAAACCCAAAAACTGACCATGAACACAAAGCTATTGAACAAAACAGACATTTAATTTGATTATTCGTCCTAGATTGATCTAACATGTTCAACTTAAAATTGTTTCCATGCTTGCTCATGTGATAAAAGAACAACAAATTCTGAATTTGGCTATCACGTACCAGCTTTGAAGAGTTTGCTGGAAAAGGAAACACATCTTTCTACTTTGATGGGCAAGACACTAAGTACATAATTTAATGCCACATAATATGCCATAGGTGTTATTTAGATGAATTTGTAACAGAAAAATCTGTTAAATTGCTGAATGCTGGGAAGTATTGAGTTGCATCATGAGAAAGCTTAATTTTTCAAAGTTGTTTTCCCTTGCACGTGAACAGTGGGAGAAGGAAAATAGTGAAACAGCTTTTCTTTTATCTTCTTTTTTTTTTTTTCTAACAAAACTTCAGCCTATTTTCCCAGTGCTGCAGAGTATGGTACAGAAGCCTTCATTAAAAGACACCTAAAAACCACCTTTCCTCATTCAGAAACGAAAATTCTACCACACCACCACCTGAGTGACTTAGCTGAGCTCACAGGGTTACATGGTCAGTATATATTAAGGGAGAACATGATCCACATTTCTTTTAAAGATAAATCTCCAAAGTACATGATCAGCAGAAGGAATGAGTTCTTAGCAACTCAGAAGCAAACTCCTAGTTTGCAGCCTCAGTGATTCAAGCCTTCATTGGCCCACAGAGCTGAGTAGTAAAGAGCAGAGAAGAGGTAGAAGAAAGCAGAAAGTCCAACAGCCACTTGCTAAGATCTGTTTGTGTACATTCAACGTTATGAAAAGAGCGCCGAGGGATTGCTTTGAACACCAAAGTCTTTATTTACCCACAGACAGATACAAAACGGGTGGCTGTCCTGCATCCTGCCATACTAAACATGCTTGTGAGCCCACCTGAGAGGCAGGCGGGGAGTTGTAGGTGCCACGACTGATCTTAAAACTGATGGTGTTGCTGCAGCAGTGACAATCAGTAACTATTTGAGACGGTGGCTTCTGGAAGGGGGTATCTGCCTCTTAAGACCTGGGGCATAACTGTTCCAGGGTGCCAGAGCTGTTACACCTATATATGAGGAGGAAAAAGCAATGAAACAACTGAAAAAAAAAAAAAAAAATAAAAGCAATGGAATGTAAAGGTAAAATTTTATAATAACTTATTCAAAGGTATTCTTATAAAGCCTTCCTTACATGGTATAGTATTCAAAGAATGATCCAAATGACATCAAATTCCTTCATTTTGTTTAAAAGCAATGAGGAAAATCTTTCTGCTTTACTACCTGATCTCACTTTCCTCCCCTCAAAAAAACAACATTAAACACACATAATACCATTTTTCATTCTAATTTTAGACACAGACCTATGCTTCAGTCCTGGTATAACAACATCTATTGCAGAGGGAAAGCTTCCCTCAAAATCAATTAAGAAATCTGGATTTTTAGCTTGAGTGCAAGGCTCATCATACCATTTAAATGCAAACATGTAACACTTCTCCCTATTTTGAACTGTGCTATTTAAAAAAAAATAAATTGAAAAAGAAATTAACCTTCCAACAGTGTTTATAAAAATTGATTAAAAGAACAAAGCATTTTGTTCACAAAATAGAAACCAAAGAGTTCGGGATAAGGCAATGCTACCTTTAAATCTCTTCCAATCAGTATCTTCTAATAAAACCAAAGTTTTTATGTCTTGGAAAGAAGTGGGGATTTCAAGAATTCCAAAACCTAGATCTGCAATCAAATCCTGAAAAAATATTTTGGAAAAAACCATACACTTACTTTCATGATACAGCAAGGCTTCATTTTTTAAAGGGCTACACAGAGTTTCTGCACTATTAAAGGCAAACTAAGCTAGAATATACACAAATTTCTAAATGGACATGAAGGCGCACATTGTGTTTACATAGGCTGGGTAACAATGGCACAAGTCAAAACTTACTGCTGCCTAATCACACACCAATGACATGCACTGGGAAGAAAACAGGTAAAGACATTTTTCTTCACCGTTTTTTCCTAGTTCTAATATTATTTTCATCAATACTAAATCTTGTATATTTATCTCACTGCAAGTATGAGAACCTAATGGGAGCAAAGAACTCAAAACAGCTTTGCTGACACAACACGGTGGCAATAAGACAGGCAAGAGCAGAGCTCTTAAAAAAGTAAAGAATAATTTCAGTCTGCTGAGTTAAGCAGCCAGTTTTAAACAAACTTCATCAGAAGGACAGAGTCAGGCTAAATTTCACATTAAAATTGTTCCTTACGTGGTTATTAAAAAATCAATTTCACTTTTAATTAGTTGTTTTGAATTTAGTTTTTGTACTTTAGTCAAGTTTCACCTTCTGTTTCATTCATGGGGTTTTTTTTGGTTCCTTGGACTCCAAGCATTCCAAAGAAATGTTTGCTTCTATGTTTTACTTGACATTAAGGTGGGGGGGGGGGGAGAGTAATTTTTTCAAATAATGAATTTTATAAGATTTCTTTTTATTAAGACACAAAAATCCTAAAGTATTGGGCCTAGACTGCAAGACAATATCCCTTTAAATCCAGACTTGTACAGCTCTGCAAGATCAAGTCGCTTCTATTTTGCTGGAATGAAATATAGGAAAAAACAGTATAGAAAAAAGTCTCTTACAATGTAAGATTTCCCCTCTCTGGTACAGGGTGTGCCTTTCCCACCATGCACGGTATTTCTTGGTGGAAGAATATTTCAAAACACATTTGTTTAAGAATCACTGAAGAGCTATTTTATAAGAGCACAAACAGATTGTTACGTGGGTGGTTGTAGCGAGGTACGCACCTGGATCATGAATGGCATTTGAGCACTTGCTCCACAACACACAAGGCAAGCAAATCTCATTGGGACCACAGACCAAGCCGTTTCTTACTTAAAAGGACTTGAGAGCTAATAACTTCTTTCAAGGATATACTATTTTAAACATCTGTTGGTTGACAAATACTATCTCGAAAACCTATGTTTATGCCTACCTGGTTTGATTTTAACCTACCTCCAATCTGAGAGTATTTTGGAGGGAACGTTTTACATTCGTAACAATTCAAGTGTAACTGTAATGCTGAGTAATAAGTTTGGTTTGTCCTGAAATTCTCTGAACTATGCAGTTCATTATCAGTGCAGAAGCAGCAGAAGACTGCTGTGGTTGGCTCAGTGGATTTATAAAAACAAAATAAAACAAAACAAAAAATCCCACCCCCCCCCATGTAACCTTTACAGAATATATGTAAAATTGTGTCCTTCCCTGGTCATATTCACAACTTATCTACAAGATAGTGTTGGCAGTAGAAACTGCAGTTCATGACTATTTGCAGTCAGCTCTCATCCATCTGCTCCTCTGCTTTCTCTTAGGCTTCAACTTGTTCAGTTTTTTGCGGGGCTTCTCAGTCTTCTGAGTTTCAACAGAATCCACCCCGAGAACATGTTCAGAGCAGCACAACTGTCCATTCAGCATAGAATTTAGTACTGTCCCGTCTTGGTGTTCCTTGCAGAAAGAATTTGGGCAGAAGTGGCAGAAAGAAACAGAAGGTTTGCCACAGACATCACAGTGGTGCCAAGGACACTCCCACTTTCCTGCATTCAGAAACAAAGAGCGCATTAGTGGGGAGTAAAATGTGTTATCGTCTTTTAAAGAAGCTTTGTGTTTTAGCAGCTGAACAACACGCGAGTTTCCTGACAAAGCACGATGAGACAGCAACAACTGTGGCTAATCTCAAAAATCAAAATGTTACAACGTACTTCTAAAGCTCAACTGACAGCAGTAAGCAGCAGACTGGACATCCTCTCATTTCAATACAGCAGTCAGCTCCAGCTAGAAGAAATTATTCAGGCTTTACTCACAACATTTTACAGGGACTTGCAGGCTGGTGGAGTATCCAAACTTCCAGTCAACTGCTGTCACAAGTTTAGCTCAGGGGCGGCCAGTGTGCTTTACCTACGGATGTTCGTTTGCCCCAGCATGTTTCACCAGTCACTATTTTTCTTGTTTCTGGGATAACAGGCTTTGCCTGCTTCACTTCCTCATATTCCACCTGACATGGCTGACGGGAACCAGGTAACTCCTGCAGTATCTGGGACTGCAACCTGATGTCTGCTGCCCTTAACATCTTCTGACTTGCCTCCTTCCAGACGCTGCTGCTGCTATTCTTCTGGCTTGAACTCAACTGGCTTCATGCATTTCTTAGATATAATCAACTTCCCTGTGACAGAGCTACAGTGCTCCTACCAAGTGATGCACTCACTTACCTACATTTATAAAACAAGAGGCTTATATTGCCAGAGAGGTAGGAGGAAGGCCATCATTTTGCCTCCATACTCAAGAACTCCTACATAAGGCACAAAGTTCTCACCATACAAAAACAATGTTCTCAAGATGGCACTTTACAAGGTTTTAGTACATTAAATGAGGTACCTGCACAAGTTATTTACATAAGTTTAAGAGGCAAGTTGACTCACCAAAAGGACGTTTCACCAAACCAAGACAGGAGAGATGATAAGCTTTAGTACAAGATTTCCTGTCGCACAATACCAGCTGGCCTCCATCACCGCAACGGAAACAATCATCTTCAGATTCTTTCTTCCCTTCATTTTTCGTTCTGCGTCTCCGTGTTCTCTTTTTGGTCTTTTTGCCTTTTTCTTCTGAGGCATTAGTGGAAGAATTCTAAATGAGTAAGATGCAAATGTAAATGCCGGTTTTGCAAAGGACAGCTTTACACGACCCAGCAGAACCGCTGGCACGCCTGGCAGACCGTGCACACTGGGAAAACTCTGACTTGCTGCAGATCTGTCCAGTGCCTCACCATTCCTGTCTGCGTTGACAACAAGACCACAGTGACCCTTGTGAAAAGCTGTCTTGAAACCAGATCTTGTCCCTACAATCTCGTTCTACTTCCACTCCCCTATCACTTAAAGAAGGTCTTCTAATTTCCAGTCTACTCGCAGCTAATTTACCCGCATTTTCTTCTTGCACCATCAGTCACTTCAATATCCATTTTTTCTCTTCCAGTTGTGTATACTCATGCTGGAATTACTAAAACCAGTCTCCACTTCTCTTTGAGGAATGGACAGCAGAATTTCAGGAACTGTAGCTGTGCCCGTAATGCTAGAAAGAATATACCAAACCTTACCCCCAATTTCAGTCTGACATCCTGCTGCTTGCACTTAAACCCTCCATCATACAAAATTTGTTCTGGATGGTTTTTCAACATGCCTACCATCATCCCCAACCCCCCCACCCCCCCACCTGCTGTAGCCATTACCTACTTCTCTTAAAATTAGCCCATTCTATTTACCCAGTCCACCCTCTGAAGTGCCTGATATTGAGCAGTGTGAAGGACCACATAAAGATGCAACCTTTCTACATCCACAGGTGAGATTTTTTTCCCTGGGAATGTGCTTGTGCCTCCCCTTGCCCAGGAGCCCAGCCCTTCAGGAAGCCTCAACTTCTGCTGGATTACAGGTTTTAAATTAACCCAGCACAAATCATATAGGTCATTTCTTGATGTAATTTGGTTATCATTTTTTCCTTGTTCAAAACTCACATTTTTTTATTCTTCAGTTCAACTGCATTTTTTTAACAGTTTTTAACAAAACAACCATATTTTAAGGTTTAGATGGGGGAATATAAACTGCAATGTCAGAATAATCTCACTGACTATAGTTAGACTTAGTTAGGTCTTGCCTCCTACAACCCTTCCCTTCCCCATACTTCAAATAGTACTGGGAAGGTTATTCCTTCTGCAATTCCTTTTTAAATATGCTTTTGATTCCAGAAGACAGCACTAGTAGCCAGCAACATTTCTTATTCAGGACCCAAAGTATTTAAATTCTCATAGGAGAAAGTAGGAGAAAAGAGGGTATTCCCAAAACCAGTATCACCTGCTGTACTATTACAGCATAAAAATGTATTCTTTAGCACCAAGGTTATGTTTGGCAAAAGAATGTTTCCATCTTCCCAGCAAGGGAACCAGTAAGCTTTTTCCTCAGAGGACTGCTAGCATCTGTATGAGCAGAATTAACCTTAACACTAAACTGGTCTGCCAACACATATCCCAAAAGAAAAAACAAGGCTAATGGACAAGACACCGTCAAAATCTCTTGATATATTACTTGCCTTTGGTCTGTCCCCAAGAAATCCACTGCAGTTTGGGGCACCACATTTGCAGACTGTTTTTTCATTGCCCAGACAGTCAAGATTGTAATTAAAAGTCAGTTCTGTCCCTGAGTGAGATAAGACATACTCTTTCATTATGAAGGACAAGGTAATGAAGTCTATCAACATTATTAACAAACAAATAAAGCTTTCATTATCCATCTTCTGGTTTTGTACTGGTTTGCTGCTCTATTATCACAGGATTTCCCTCCTCTTTACTGCTCTTAAGCACTGACAACCATCAGTGATGTCTTATGCAATTACATTTTAAAACTAATTGGTTTGACTTCACAAAACCATGCATGTATCTGGCCTACACACACACACATCACATATACCTATATATCTATACAGCTAGATCTAGCTATACATAGATAGATATGTGTGTTTGCTTGTAGGTACACAAAGCAGAACATACGTACTTTTAAACAGCCTCCTGCATCCACTTAAGCTTATAATCTTCACTTGAAAAGATGCAGAAGTGGTGTTTGAGATCTCTAAGCCAAAAACTACGCCTTACAACACAAAGTGAAGGCAAGGATACCAACTAGGGTGTTAGTGCTCCCTTTGGTGTTCCCTTAGAAGCAAGCAACAAAAAGAAGCCATGGGACTCTACTAAGAAACATTAAAGCAAAAACCAGATCATAAACCATCTCTTCTGCGTGCTGAGTTCTCTTCAAAAATATTTGCGCTGAATCAGTTAAACCATGACTGATCGACTCAAAACTGCGCAGAAGGTTTAACTTAGGGAAATAAACCAAAACCAACGTAAGCTGATGTACCTGCAGGAATATCGCACACCGCAAACAGGCCAACACGAGTGTCTCCGTTCACTGTCCACTTTAGAGTTTCACAATTTGGTTGGCAGCTGTGATTCATAAACCGAGAGTAGTTTCCTTTGGGGCCAGCATCAATAATACGGTCCTGGAGATCAAATCAGCAACAGAATGAATGTTTTTTCTCCCCCTCTCACCAAAAAAAAAAAAAAAAAAAAAAATCCACACATTATTTCAGTATTTGCATTCAAAACAGACATGGTGTTGGTACCCAGAAGCACACAAGCAAACTGCTGGTACATGTTGTATTGAAAACTGTAGTGTCTCATGTGGCCTGAGATGTGACACTCCCAAAGCAATACTCATGCTCTAGCTCACATATCCCCAGAACCCATCGCAGCCACACGGCAGGATGAGTGTTCTTGTGAGCAGAGTGGTGGTCATATTAAAGAACCCCCTCCCTCCAGAAAGCCTCCAAATGCAAACTTGGTTCATTTACCTTTTACTTTGCATTCACAAAGCTGTGACACATTTACAAATACTGTGATTTATGGTATTTACCAAGTCACTGCATGATTACTTGCAGAGATTACCAGTTTCTCACCAGCTTTCTTTCCCCAAATCAGCCTAGTTTAAACAAAAACAAGCTCTTGGTAAACTAAAAAAGTCCCATCGCTACACACAATTGCCTTTTAATTTCGATCTCCACCGAACATACTAGACATTAACAAAACAAAATAAAGTCTTGAAATAGCTGGAACCGTGTTTCTCTGAAGAGCTGCTTAAGAAAGCTTTGCTTACTTATGAAATATTATTATAATTTCCTTCTAACTCACGGCGACAATGCACACATACAATTGCCATGACTATGCACACATACACACAGCCATTCTAACTGCCTGTGCAGCTCAGTCTCAAAACAGCATGGGCATTTTTGTAAGACACAACCACAATGAGCATTTATTAACTACATTTATTAACTGAACATGTTCGGTTCAGATATTTAACACGCTGATGTTGCATCTCAGTTTAGTCAAGGGGTGAGAAATTTAAGTGTTCAGAGAAACATGGTTTCATCCTTCTTAGGTGGTAACTCCAGTGCCAGAGCTCCTCAGTTACAGGACTAGTGGAAAGAGTAGCTGTAGAAATACAGAGCAGGACAGTCTCGGGCAGAAGGAATGTGATTAGGACTGAAAAAATATGCAGGATGGCAGCCAACTCTTGTTTTTCTCTTAAGTAGCTGTCTGGGAACTGAAGCAATATAAAATAGATAATCAATACCCTCTACTTCCTGGGTTCTCTACTTTCTTCCCGTTCTTAGGAACAAAATACTCAGAGGTGTGCCCAGAGAACCACAGATGCTGGATTAATTTACAGAATTGCCTAGATTGGAAAAGACCTTTAAGATCATTAAGTCCAATCATTAACCTAACACTGACAAGTCCTCGACTAAACCATATCCCTAGGCACTATGCCTACAAGTCTTAAAAACCTGCAGGGATGAGGACTCCACCACTGCCCTGGGTAACCTGTTCCAATGCCTGTAATTTGCTGTGTTAATTAATCTGCTGGATTAATTTGCTGCAGAATCAATTTGTGGAGTGCTGGCTGGTTATTAACACAGATATAGCGCTTTCAGAAAAGAGTTTCTACAAAAGCACAAGCCTAGTTTTGCTATAAGCAAAGGAAGGGACAGCAAGTTGCAAAAAAAAGATTCAATGCCCCATATAGGACACAGCCTCACAACTATATGCCACGCTACTCTCAAGTGAGAATTTGGGGTTTTTTTGTTGTTGAAATTTTAATGAAAGGACTGCTAACAGTAATTCTTTCAACTGTATCATTACTATTTCCTGAAACTTCATACTTCCTTTGAGCACTAGGCAGATAAATACTTTCGCTGTGCTTGATTTCAAGCAACAAAGCACAATTTATAGACCTTAATATGTGCTTTATTACATTACATGGTTAGAAGTCATGAGATGCATTATGCATATATAGAATGGAGCAAGCAGGCACAGAAGGTACAACATGCCAAATATAGGAAACTGTGGCACATCAAAGGTAGCAGACTGCCCTACCAAGGTGATCAACAGAAGGAAAACAGATTAAAAAAATGTTATAATTAAATAATGAAAAAACACTCTACCTTATCAATTGTAAGCATATAGAAGTGGGTAATGTCATTTTCGTGTGCATACTTGATTCTTGCCATACATTCCTCTTCATCAATCAGCTCACCAACATACTCATTCACAAACTCCCCCTGGAAGACACCAAGTATCACTAGTGAAGTATATACCAAACCCACAGACACCATCACAGGTCACCAATTCTTTCCTAGACAAGAATGATTCATACCTTTTTAATGTCCCTCTTAGCGACCAGGCCCCACCCTTTCCCATCGGTTTTGATGATCTTTGTCTCAGGGTACTGACGTTTTGTAAAGCACTGGTTTTGGCACCGTTCTCCAGCTGGACAAACTTGTGGATGGCATTCGTACATCAGCATCCGATTGAGGCACTCGGAATCAAAGCCACAAGGGTTTTCATCTGTGGGTTTGCAGTTGCACTTGGGAATCTCAGAAATGTCTGCAGTATATATCTGCACTTTACCACAAGGTTTATTCACCTGAATAATACATTAAAATAGTTCAAACATCACTCTGAAACATTTGAATTTGTTTTAAGAGTTATTGCAGTGGTTGCTAATTTTTTTTTGCAGCACTAGATGTTCCAATGGAAGCAAAATTTCATCATCTCATGATTATAAAAGCACAATTACCAGCCCATCACTATGACCTCTCCTCCCCACCTCATCACTCAGCTCTTCCTCTCCAGTGACGGCTTAGGCCTTCCAGTATCCAGTGTCATTTCCTCAAACTTTACCTTAATATGCTTGTATGGTGGAGGTTTACGTTCACTTTCTTGGGTTTCTTTGGCTTCTCGCTGTAGCTTTATTTCTCGAAATCGAGCTTCAGCCTCTTGCAAAGCTACAAAAGATTATTGTATCAACAAAAATAGTAGAAGGAGGATTGCTCCCCCCAAGCTGACTTGCTCATTCCCATGTGTGTTAGACAAAGAATCATTTTCTACTTCCTAGTTCTGTCATTCAGTTGCAAACAATGCTTCTGGAGTGTTAATGCTCCTAACAGATACATTGATTCTACTCTTTCTGTCACCCGGTTACACTCATCATTTCCTTTCCAGAAAGTAAAAACGATGAGAAATAATTCCAAATAGATGCTAATCTTTTACAAGCCATGAAAATTATGCTTTCGTTCAAAGTTAATAATAGTGACTGCTGCCCAGCATTTTGTACAAATGTACAAAAACAGACTCAAGACTATGTGTGAAGAAAGGAAAGCATGCTTATCATGGGATTATTTTTGTTTACTTTTAGTAATATGTACCATTTTTGAAGACTTTTCCAATTCCTTTGATCCCCTGGTATCTACTCCCTCTGTCTCCCTCCATATAAGGGAACACTCGTGCTTGGTGCGTCCAGTAGTAATCCTTAGAACCAAAGAAAAACACAGGAAATTCTCCGATTTCATGCTTCATTTTCTGGATATTTGGGGGAACGTTTTTCGGATGGCAAACTTCTGCAGGCCACCATCTAGCACAGAAGTACAAATAAAAAAATACACCATTTTAGTCAAGCTCTTTCTATAAGAGACAGTTTAACAAAATAACCTTAAACAGCCGTAACTGATTATTATTTCCAAGGTCCAAGTGGATTTAAAATCCTTTCCTGCCTCCACTTACTAGACAGGACTAGAAAAGGAAAGCTGAACGCTCAGACCTGTGGGACTTTTGCCTGCCTGCAAGATGCATCTCCTTGCATCTGGTTAGCTAACCCACCATCTTTAACAAGGCTTGCAATCACTGTAATTGTCAAAGATCAAGAGAGAGCTGATAATAGCTATTAATGCTTTCTAGGAGAAACCCCACCCATCTCGATCTCACTCAAGTCTCAATGAAGAATAAAACACTGACGATCGGACTGGGACAGACTTATCTCCCAGCCCGCAAGATAACAATTTAACCAATTACAAGTGATACCAGCTTAATTATTTGAAGAGATCTCTAAAACAAATGAGGTTGAAGGCTCAGGCAGTGGAAGCATGAAGATTACAGGGAGTCCTGTATGGGTAATGCCTTGGCCCAGAGCAACAGTGAAGCTACAAGTCTTTGAACTTGAAGCTTGCGAGCAGATGGGGTCCCTAGTTCACAGAGGAATGAGAAATCCGTGTGCAGCAAGGCTGGCCTACAGAAGTAACCAATTGTATGATCCTTAATTAAACATGCCAGGACTGTAAAACAAAACAAATCTGTTCATCAGACCTGTAATTTCCCAGTTTAACCCAAATAATATCCTGGAAATGGAGCTTCTTCCCCGCCCTGCAGTCATTGCAGTACCAGCTCCCATCTGGCATTTCAATGTTTAAACAGTCTGGGTGAAACGCTGCAGGACATGACTCGCAGCACAACAAGCTTCCTCCTTCAGAGAGAAAAAAAAAAAAGGGTTGAAAAACATCAAGACAAAATAAAACTTTTGCATTCTAACCAGGTTCAAAGCAGCACAGCACACACGGGGTAGGTTCAGTTAGAAAATAAACGGTTAAAACATGCTGGCCTGCAACAAATACAAAAACTAAAAGGTCCTTATTTATTTGAATGCCTGGCAGACTTGGATTAGTAATAAATACAAAACAAGCAAGCCAGAGATAAAAAAGCTAGAATAAGACACTGCAAATGAGAATTTCTTTCACTTTCATGACTACAATATACTTACGTATTAAACTATGTTAAGCATATTTCACTGTATGTAAAATTTTAACAAAAACCCATTTCTCTTACGTTGTTTTTCCTAGGGGAGAGGGAATGAGGTTGTTAAGTTTGTTCCATGAATTGTCAGGTGGAAAGTTAGCTGCAGTTTAAAAGCTGCTACGCTGCATGTTAATTTGTTAAAAAATCAGGTGAACTTTCACTGCTACAGTTTAATCAGCCCTATGCATTTTGTAGTCGTCAATAAGAAACAAATTTATTGTACAACATAAACTGAAACACCCTTAATTAGCAGCACTCCCAGCAACAACTAATAGTGATTCAATTTGCTGTCTGCTGCTGAACTAAAAGCAACTCCTAAAATATTTATGTGCTAATATTACATATGAGCAATAAAGAAACACAAAAAGCTTCAGTACATTGAACACAGGGGAAAGAACAGAGAAATACTTCTCATGATGTGTCTCTGGTGAAGAGTTAAATCAGGCTTCTGGACAAAGTCCAAGTAAAAACATTCTTTAATGTATTGTATCTGCATAAAAGGATACTCAAAAACTTGAAGCAGCACAAGCCAGCCTGAAGTTGTTTCAATACCTAATGGAGCCAAACTTAATATGCCACATTTCTAACAATTTTCCATAAACCAATTAGTAAAATACAATTTAAATTTAAGAATAAAAGGGTTTGATGCTGCATTTAGGAAAGAGTTTTACATTGGTTTACCTTTTGAACACACAAAGCACCAGCTCACATTGACATGCGCATGATGACTTTTTCCTTTCATGGCAGTGAAATGATTCGTACAAACAATGCTGTTGGAAGCGATGACTGCACATCCCGCAGCAATGCAAACGTCTCCAGCATGGTATGCAACAGGACAGCGAACACAACGCATCATCTTTCCTAGCAAAGCAGAACACTGCCATATTATTTTCGAACAAAACTGATTTATTGTTTGAGCTACAAAATGGTAGTACTGCCTTAGGTAGCCTATGTGCACACAAAAATATATCAAGTATGTTCTCAAAGTCTGCATATTTGCATTTTGCAACAATGCTGAATTAACAAAGGTTTTTAAGGAATCCCACACTGAGCTTAAAGCACGGTAATATTTAAATGTGAAGGCTTTAACTATGCACACCAGGGTAGACAAGCTTTCCTGTCGTGCAATTTCGTCTGCAGATGTTGCCCAAAGCTAAAAATATGCACAGAAGCAAACGTCTCCACATTCGGCAAGTATTTGTACATTCCCAGGTCTTGCCCTCGCTCTGCTCAGCCTGTCTCTCCTCATCGTATATGCATGCTAGATTTATCATGGTTAACCATAGATAATTGAAAGCTGGTTAAAAAAAAGAACACAAACAAGGCAAATATTAATGTTGACTAAAAATGACTCAATTATTATTTTTCAAAAAATTCAGAATCAATCAATAGTCCATGCATGCCTGAAAAACTGCAGCTATTGAGTGGACAGATTCCTTACCTTAACATACCATTAACAGACTTAATTCATCAGTCATAGAAATGTAAAATGAAACTACCTTTTGAAATTCGTGGATGTGAGGGGTTACTAACATGACAACTTAGGCAGCTGTGGAGAGGACATCGAAACCCCCTGTTCTCAAACACAGTAAGATGAAATTTTTTCACACAAGCTTCATGGTAGAATTTTCCACAGTGGGACACGACACAGCGTTTCACATCTGCCTTTCTCTCTTTACACACAAAGCAGGTATGCACACCTAATGGCAAAAGTAATAAAAATACTGTAACTCATTTTTCATCCAAACATACGGATTTAAAATGCTTCTGTTGTGAGTTTTTGTTATGCATGTGGGAGTCGCTTTTGTTCAGGTTTTGTTTTTGGTTTTGTTTTTTAAAGAAACTCAAAAAACTTTCTATTTGATGCAGCAATCTATTCATTTTAACTCTTCAGTGTTAAATATTAATCTGCTCAGATACGGATAAAATAAAGTTACAATGCAAACCCATTGCAGTTAAAGTGTACACAGCAAGACCCAAAGCCTCACCAGTCTGATTTTACGTTCTTATTTATAAGCCTCAGTACACCAGCATGACCGTGAATATATATATATGTTTGGTTTTTTTTAAGCCATTAAATAGGACAACAGGTTCTCTGTGATCCTGTGAAACCTGAAGTAGGTCCACAAACCAAAGACAAGCATCATCTGATCTCTCTGGACTGCCTGGAGCAGCTTTATTTTGAAGCAGCCGTGCTCCAGCAAGGTTTACCACATGTACTGACCTGAGCTTATGAGCAAGAACGCAAAACTTTTCTGTAAAGTTTTAAGATTAAGAACTTCCAAGCAGTTATTATAGGATTAAAAGCAAATGAAATTAATAGCGATAAGGTAGTCTTTTAATAGGAAAAGCAGAAGATTGATATAGACACACAAAGGACTGAAAAAGGACTTAGAACGTTTCACTTGCTGCTTTTTTTCCTAGGATTTCTTAAAATTTCAGACTTTAAATCTAATCTGTAATTGTACTCAAAGAGCAAATATTCTGCTAGTATTAAGGCAATGGAATTCAGATTAAATCTGCCAAGTTGCAAGAGAGTTCTCACCGAAAAGAGTGAGCTTTCTAAAACATGGCACGCTTAATGGTACTTAATATGAACTCCCACCCTGTCAGGCACCAAAGGATAAATATGGTTTCTCCAAAGATATATACTCTGTCCAGGAGGATTTCCTAGAATGGTGTACGGGGAAACTACAAGGTTGTTTTTATTAATAGAAAGGGACAAACTTGCCTGATGTACATTCACTAC
Source organism: Coracias cyanogaster (assembly GCA_033124195.1). Classification (NCBI taxonomy): domain Eukaryota; kingdom Metazoa; phylum Chordata; class Aves; order Coraciiformes; family Coraciidae; genus Coracias; species Coracias cyanogaster. Next base: position 43,129 of record JAVSBS010028024.1, on the reverse strand, counting down.
AAATGAATTTTCCTGCTGGTCTTCCAGAGAGCCCAAGGCAGCTTACATGAAAAGCTCGATAGCAAAGTCCTTCACACAGTAGGAGATCACCTGTTTTTTCACACAGCTTTTACAACACAAAGGCATTGAATGTTAAAGAAAAATTCATATGTGGAAAAAACTGTTTTCTTTATTCCTTTTCATATACTGCTCCTCAAAATCTCTTTTCCCATTGTTGAAATCAAATTTAACAAGTGAAAGATAATTTTACAAGCATCATCACATGCCCTGGCATCCAGATGAAATGGATAATAGAGTCATTAAACCGCTAGAAATATCACTCATGGAACTATGGTTCATGAGTAAATACAATCTGACAGAAAAAAAGGAAAAGAAAAAAAAGCTTTAAGAAATTTTCCCTGAGCACACTGATGCATCTGAGTAGGGTTAAAAAGCATCCCTATTTTCCTTTTCCTTGGCAAAAGGAAATTAATTTAGGTGGCACAACGATACTTCTATGTCTGAGAGGTTAGCAATGACACATGCAGAACTAAAAATGAACCGCATAATAATGCTGGCAGAATTTAAGGGTTAGCCAACATTTAAAGATAGATATAACCTCATCATCACTACGCACAAGAAATGGAAATATAACTGCTTGCCCAGTCTCGTGGAAACAAATCTGGTCTGTTCATTTTTATCATGTTATCGTTCCATAATCTAAGAGCTCTTCTAGAACAGTTTGAGCAAGCTTTTTCCTTTCAATTACCATGCCACACGCATGCTGCTACCGATGCACCACTGCACGCAGAAGCACAAAACCCAGTGGGTTTTACTTCCTCCTTTTCATTAACAGATAAGTGAGCAGCTCTTCTCAATCATTTAACCAGTTCCCTGGCAACACTCATGCACTTAGTCTAAGGTACAATCATGCTTATCTTAGAGATCTGGAATCTCAAGCTGAAAGGCTAAGTCACTTATTGGAGGTCAAGAAAAAAAATAATTAGGAATGAGGAATTCCGTTTACTGGCACAGCACCCTCATCACTAACAGACACCTTGGACATACATCATAAACCTGTTTCTGGCCTAATATTGTCGTTTTCATATTTCTAGGAAACCTCAGAAAACGTGGTTTGCTGCCCCAGCTAACATCTCTCACCTGACACACATATTCTTTTCTAGTTCCTGCTCCTCGCTCAGATTTTTTGGATGATATAGACACTTCAGTCTGAGTTTCATCGGCACTTTCATAGGGAGACTCTGACCGCTCATCTCCTTGGCCATCGGAGATCTGAAGATTAAACATACGTGTTAGAGAAAGCAGTCATGTATGGTCAGTTTTGTACAGAATATCAGCTGAAGGAAGCAAACAGACTGCAAATTCAGACTAGCAGATTTAGGTACACTCTTTTGGTTTTGTTTCCCCCAGCTTTAAAAAAAGCTTGATTAAAACCTTGAGTTGTAACACTTGAGGATGCATTTGTGGAAGTCTCATCGAAAGGACTATGTAACAATAATCCTCAGCCACTTAGCAGCAACCAAAACAAAACACCAACACTTTGTAATACGGCAGTTTATTTATACTCAGTTCTGTAATACAGTCAGCTACAAGCACCCAGCCAGGAACACCAGCTTTTTTCAAATCCCTCAATTAAAGTTTGAATACGTGTTTTATGAGAGAGTAACAGTTAATTTTAGAATGAAACTTGGTAAACTTATGGAAGTCTCTGACTCAAATACTCCCCAAGGAAGAGGGAACAGTATTTAGAAGAGAGGAAGAAAGAAAAAAAGCGGCTCTCTGAATATGCTTAAGGAACGTTACAGCCCACAATGAACTCAAAAGATAGCCCTGTTATGGGTAAATCTTAAATAACAGATCTAGATGTATTAGAGGATTAAAAAAAAAAAAAAAAAGAGTCATAATTTACTTTAAAAAAAACAGCCCAGGTGACATATTTAAGAGAAAATACAGGGCAGTTTTCAGTTCAATAGAATTTAGGGACAGAACAGACAACCGACTCCTTTGTCTTATCACATGTTTCACCAGAAGATGCAGAATTTCTCACTGTTGCCCCAAGACGGTACTTAATGAGTTGTGTTTCACTAAGTTCATTCTCCAGGACAGCATCACAATTTGGAATTGCAAAAGAAACCTCTTACTTCTCCTCAAGCTTGTTCTAATGGTTATTCACATACACCATCAAGAATACTGCCTCACATCCCTTTTGAGTTGTTTAACTGCAACTCACAGCCCATGCTGCTTTCTCTAGGTACTTCAGCTATATTAAAAGTCCTCTGGAACCAGACATTTTCCTCCTGTGGATGCACGCTGCAGTTAAGCCTATTTCAATCCTTATTTTGGTAAGCCACAACCCCCTCTAATTTTCTCCCTAAGGAACTTTTTCCAGCATCAAGAGAATTCTGGTGGGTTTTCTCTAAACCTTATCTGTACTTTAAAAAGGTTGTTGAAAAATCAGGCATGAGAACTGGAAGCAATAGCCCATTACAAGTCCTGTCAGTACAATACCCAAGGCAAACCCACATGCTACTCCTCTTCAGCTCTTCTGTTCTGCTGTGTATGGATCTCCCTAAGCTCCTCAATACAGCACTGAAAGTCACCGTAAATTGCTGCAGTACTCAAGGGATCATTTTGCCAACAGCTGTTTGTCAGGATACGCACACTCTGATTTACATGGAGAATTTGCTTTCTGTTCTCAGACACATGATACCATATTTACCTATAGTAAAAGACATTTTATTAAAAATGGCCCAGTTTACCAAGTAATAGAGACAGCTATGTGCAACCTCCCTATCAGCCAATCTCCATTAAATGTGTAAATTTATTAGAAGTTACTTCTTTTGACATCAGAGAGAAAACTGTAAAGCCGAACCACGCCTAGCATTAGTCTTTATAAAATCCCTTTAGAAACACTGGTTTTGAGCAATTACTTCTCACCGTTACTGCCAGCTAACTTGCATTCTGCCACTTAACATTTACTTTCCTTGACTGTGTCGAAAAATATTTTGTAAATTGGATCAGATTGACAGTCGTTGTTTGATTGGTTGGGGATCTTTTTCCCCCAATTACTTGCAAGAGTGTAAATGCATCTCCTCTGTGCAAATGCATACTATCAAAGTGACTTGTACTACGCTTCACCTACAAATATTTCTACAGCTGGAGTGATTTGGAGATTCTGCCCAGCTGTTTTAGAAGTGGTTAAAAGAAACCGCATGTGAAATCACTGCTTTGCTTGGGCACCATCAAAGCTCCGTTCCCTGGAAGAAGCTGTGAAATCATAACCTGAAAATGCAACCTGAGTGCATGACCAGGAGCTGCCAGTTCTTGCTCGGAAGGGGCAGATAAAGAAAGACAGTGCAGGAGTTTGGCAAAACCACCAAAACATTATTCCTTAGGGTTTAAGTAAACTTCTACATATGCTTATTTCTGTTTAAACTATTCCTGCAGAAACAGTAATTAGTATAAGCAGTGCACTGCTCTAACATTTTTAGTATCTCATTATGTTCCTGTTTCAACTAGCCAAAATTAGTCGTGTTTAAAAAAAAAAAAGAAGAAAAATAATAAGCTGGAAGGTTTTAGATCTGTATCTCTTCTCTACTTAACAACAACAAAGTACTTTTTACGTTGTAAACAAAACTGTTTCACGTTAACTAACACCGTGGTTGTCCCTCATCTTTTCCCCACACCACAAAGTACACCTAAAACTCTGAGAAAAACCATTTGTGAAGAACAACTCAGGAGTTAAGATGGTCTTCTTTCCAGCAGCAAAAGCTGTATGGTCTTGCCCTTGAGGAAAGCACTCCTCTCTCCCCAGCTCACGACTTTTGAAGGCAGCAAAACAGAATATATGTAAGGTAACCCTACTGGCAGATAACAGCTTTTCAGAAACCTTCTAGAGGCAGGTCACAAAATCCCAGCCATTTCTGTACCGCAGCTTGACAGCCATTTTCCTACACAACTGAGATTTTACTGCCTCAGAATTAATGCACCAGCCCATTTAAATTAAATGGTTACTGAGCCAAAAAAGGAGCAACGCTGGCAAGAATCAAACTCTACATCATAAATGCAACCACAAAATCCAAATACCGTCAGCCCATTCAAGATAAAACTTGGCAATTCCTATCTGTCTATAGATTACTGCCGGATTTCAAGCATGAATACCAACACACACAGCATGAACAAAATGCCTTTAGTTCATCGACTGCATGGCTACTGGACTGAGAGCATCTTTCAAGATCTCTCCTTTACGGCTGTCAGGAGCCTCACACACTTCACAAATCACCCGCTCTATTAACCACCAGTTTTGCACTACACAGACAAGCCTGGATACCTGCTCACGGCTGGTGCAACTCCTAAGACGTGTTCAGAAGAAGCTCAGTGACACAAATCTATAGCCCAGTGCTGGCTGCTGCTGCAGAGCACATCCCTTGATCCCTGCTACCACGACCAAAGCTTTAGTCATCCCATCAACAGCCACGATACGTGTAACTCACACACAGCTCGCATCCACTCCACCGTCACCCGAGAGTTTTCACACTGGCTAATTTTTGGGGGCTAATGAAGGAGAAGGCTAGCAGATTCCCTGTTAAGGGAAGCATTTCTTCAGGACAATTCAGAGTTGACCCTGATCTCGTCTTATTCCTGCAGAAGGTGAAACACTCTCTACTTGCCATGTCCCTTCACCAATAACCTCTGCTCTATATAACCATCTTTTGGGAAAGGTCCCTCTGTGAAGAGAGATGGAATTAAACACCTCAGCTCCTGAAGGTATCCGGGAAAAGCTAATGGAAATATCAGGGAAGTAAAATGAGTGTCTGTTACTTCAGCCCTACGTAGAAGAGGCTGGGACAACCTTCATCTAATGTTTCCCAGAGGGGACTTACAGCCTAATGACAGGTAAAACACGAGCCAGTGGGGAAAACTGTATTTGTACCTCAAACAAGCTGCAGCAGCACTAACAGGTTCTGATTCACCAAGGGGACGGTTGAGTTTCGCAATAGATACCTTTAGATTAAAATAGTCACTAACTACAGATGATTTACAAGATGATTGTTGGAATCAAGTCCGTGCTGACGTGAAACGCAGCCCCCTCTAAAATTCAACGCAATGCTTTCGTGGTTTGTTAACACAACCTTCCGTAATGGAAGGTCTAATAGTTCACGCACAAGTGCTCAAATCACAGCATTCAATAAAAATCAGCATGGGGTTTTGGGGGCTTTTGTCTTTAATTGTTAAGTTACAAATCTTTCCCTTGTGATCATGCCAGAGCTTGTCTTGTCCTTATTTTTGTAAAATAATCTCCTTAGCAAAGTAAATTGCATGTAATTAACTCTTCTGATATTCAGGCCAAGGTTCAAAGTAATGAACATTTAGATTAGTGGCAAAACCTGTTAATTAACAATTTGCAGTGATCATTGGTTTGCTATTTTACTCTGTTTTCTATCTTTGAGTAATTTCTTATTTCTCATAAAGGCAAAGCACTATGTTTAAGAGTGCAAATTTAGGGGGGGGAAAGGCAATGTTGTTCTCTTCAGATTTACAGCAAGTGACAAGTTTCTGAAATGTGAAATTGTACCCGAAATCTATCATCATCTCCACTTTTCATTAGCAATTACTGCTGCTGTAACGCAGAAGATATCCTCCTTCTGCTGAAGTTAGTATCATCGCAAGCACCATCAAACTTTACATTTTGCACATCGGTCAGGCTTTCCTTCACATTTCCTTCAATTACTGAATGTCAACATTATTTTGCGAGGACTTATCTGTCCTCACAGATGCGGCTTTCACACCGCACTGTCTGAACACTGCACAACCAGGTGGTACTTCCGAAACCAAATCCAGCACTTTCTACTGGAAACTGCGTATCTGTGTACACAAGTGAAAGGGAAAATACCTGCCCTAAAAACCAAATCACGAGGAGCAATGCTATTCATTTGGGTTGGGCCAGAATTTACTTCAGGGATGAACGAGGTGTAGAATACAGTTGCTCACAGAAGTGACAAATTTACAGTCAGATTCCCAAGGCAATCTTCCCTTTCCCACGTGTATCTGTTATTATTCACTACTCATAGATGCAAGACTTGAAGGGAACATGTAAAGGCACATGACTACAAAATTTTGGCATCTCTGTCAATTCTTTGGGCCGAATATTATACTTTTATCCGTAAAGAGATACAAATTGTGGCAATGTCATTAGTTTAAGGATTTGGTCTGCTCATCTCAAGGTATTTTATCATACATCTTACAGGACTACAACTTTTTTTTTTGTCAATAGTTAGTCAGACCCACAATGGTGGAGGAATCGGGGATATGAAGGCTTGATATACCAATGTATTTTTAATTTTCCTTTGAACTATATGCTAAAATTCCCTGTTCACAATAACAAAAAAAACCCTGCTTAATGGATTCTTTCAAACATTGACCTATTTTTAGAAAGACTATATAATACAGTATTTGATGTACAAAGCCAGATTACACCAGCAGCCGCCACTGAATACTGGGTAATTGTTTAATTGCTAAATATAACGATCAGATTTACTTTTTATGACTGCTTCCTGAACTACTACTCCCCGTTTTGTGCAAAGGGTATATACAGTGTGCACAAGGACTGCTTGTGGAATAACAGAGTTTCCTTTTCATGATTATGTTAGTAAGAATTTGTTCCTCATGGAGGCTGCTGGGCCTAAGAAAAGAGAAGGAAATGTGTGCAACTCTGGACATTTAAAATAAGACTTAAGACACTCGAGTTTTAAAACGAATTCAACTGAGTCAGCTATGTGCATTTTACGAGTTTGTATGTTTATAGTCTCAATTCTGCCTTTTGATTGAAGCTCTCTAACAAGACTGAGGGCTGGGGGGGAGGACAGAAGATGATCTGACAGAAGCATCGTATACAAAATCACTTCTCAAATATTTTCCCTATTGCAAGACTTCCCTCAGCTGCAACACTGAGTTTAACTGCACAGCTACTTGCATCCTCAATTAAAGCGTTCAAAGGTGAGAGGATAAGCACTAACACAGGGAACGATTTCTCACACCACTCAGTACATCTAAATGTTGAGTTAAAGTCTATAAAAACTTTTTAAGCATTTTTTGCAACCAGGTACCTGATTCCAGTCTCAGCCACGCACCTCAGCAGAAATGCGAGCCAATTCTTCACTGCCTCTGGCTTTTTTAAAAAAAAAAAAAAAAAGAAAAAATAAAAGAGTTGGAAGCAAGCTGGTATGTACACTCAGATTGCATATTCCTAGAATCACGTGGGTGAGTTTTGCAAATGGTATCGTTAGTTCCACAGCTGGATGGGTGAAATTTCACTTATTAAAAAAAAGGAAAAAAAGAAGAGAAAAAAAAAAAGGTAGAGACTGACATTTTATCTCTTTGTATTCAATTATACCGATACATGACACAAGAAAGGATAGCCTGGAATTAAAAAAATTCCAATGATATTGTGCTTCAAAGAAATAGGTGAGGATGAAGTGAAATACTTATGTGGATGTTCGCTCCACCCACTCAACCACTTGAGGAACAAAAGGTGGGTTCTTTTTCCCCATTTAAAATTTTAGACTTTCAGACAGCTCCAAAATCAAGTAGTAAATACCAGTGCCAGCAAAACCATTACACTGCAATTTCAAGGAAGAAGAGGTTCAGAAATTCTAGGTCTAAAAAGAAATGGCTGTACTCATCCAATCCACAACCCGAGAATGTAAGAAGTTACCAAAGAAAGAACACAAAACGCAACTGTTCTTCTTGTCAAGACTGGCCCTCAATCAGCTGTTGACCTGGCTATTAAACGTGCTTCTTACTTTAGGCTTCAGTCTTAATTTTAAAAGGTGATCTACAATATCACCTTTGCTAGCTCAATGTTATCCTGGGGGTGCTGGTGAGAGGGTGGTGGCATCTCTTTTAATCCGCTGCTAGTAACTCTGTGTTAAAGGATGTCCCAAAGGACTAGAGCACCAGTATTTTTCAGGCAAAAACTCATGCCTCATAGAGCAGAAGTAAGTTTCAAACCGTGCTTCGCTTCACTAGGACTTATCTTCTCCTAGATCCAGTTCAGACAAGCTTTCCCTACCCAGCGTTAAAAGGGTCAAAATGAACTTGGTAATTTTGGGTGAAAAAGTTGCTAACGTTTATGCATCAATGGTGCCCACGCTGGAATGGGCTCCAACAGTTACCACTCCACTAGTCGTACACCTCAGACTTTCCTAGCTAACAAAGTGCAATTTTCATGAAAGAAAAAAATTCTTCATCAGAAAACTCACTTTATTGACTCATTGTCTTATAAAAACACTTCTTATCTTACTCATAAATGCTTGCTTAACAGCACTTCTTAAGCATTAAGACTACAAGCTTTGGTCTTAGTCATATTCAAAACACAATGGTGGTGTTCTGTCACATTGTGCTTAAGCAGTTAGAAAAGCAACTGAAGGGCAAATTCTTCCAGAGCCAAAAAAAGTTAACCCTCCCACTTCCCTTGTTTTACTCAAGCTTGTTTTATAATCCCAGCTGCAGAACATAAAATGGAAACAAAATCCACTATGTATACTTATTTAAAAGCTAGGGGTATATAAAAATTAAACCAAAGCACGGCAGAAAATTATTTCCTTCTGCTTTTTTGTTTGGTAGGGAAGTCACCTCCACAGCAGGATCAGCAGGATCCGGAAAAGGAAGGGCCCACAAAGAGTGACGTATCACTCTTCCAGAGTTGTCTTAAGACACTCACTGGCTTAAGTGGGATCCTCTCTTAGGTCACCTGCCATCTTTAACAGATAGGTGGCATCTTTTTATAAGCATTTTAGAAGCATGTTTCCATGACTTCGGAATGCTGTTGGCTATTAAGTTCCACTTTGCTTAAAACTAAGGACACTGCCACAAGCTCAGACTTCTTGACCTGACTTTAGGGTCTGTGATTGCTACACCACAGCCATCCAGGAGGAAGTCGTCTGGTCTGGCTAAGAACTTTCTCTAGAAAGCTTGGAGGATGCATGGTCTGATAAGCAAACTCTTTAGTCTTTCCACAGGCAAACCCCAACTGCATCTCTTTTTTTTTTTTTCTCATTAACATTAGTGGCTAGAAGGTTGTTTTTTTTTTTTAATCTAAGCATAACTTATGTAAGAGAAAGTCAATAAGCAACATACAAACAAGAGATCAGACTGTATTCGAAAGACAATCTATCGTGCACCCACACGGAGACAGAAAAACTGACAGAGCCAATTGAGTTACAGTTAACATTTCCTTTATTTCAGTATAAGAACTCCTGAACTGAATGAAGAATGATATTTTGGCCCATACTGCTAGACTAGATCAATTCCTTAAGAATGCGGTGCCACAAGTGTACACAGTACTATAATAGCAAAAAAGACGGCCTGGGACAAGTTTCATTTTTATTATTAGCAGGAGTTAAGACGTTTCAGATAAGGATATTATGCATTTCTGAGTTTGCCTGGAAAGTTAAGTAAAACTCTGAGAACATTGTAAAACATTATAAAATTGCCTACAGATACTCATGATACTTTGGTAGGGGAAGTGGAATAAAAACCTACATCATGTAAACATTCAGTAAACAGATTCTCTGCACTCTGAAGCCTAAGTAATACACAAGATGTGAATAATTACATAAAAACCTTAATTTTCTACACAAAATGTGCTGCCAAAACCCAAGAGTTAAGCCTAGAACTTTTTTTCCATGTGGAAGTAGAAGCATTGTAACAGAACCGTACGATCTGGTGGGCGATGCAGGTCATTTCAATTGTTAGAGGCTTTAGAGCGGTTTAGCAAGAAACAAGTCCAATTACTTGCAGTGTTCCACAAAAACGTACCCCTGACTGCTTACTGGTGATTTGAAATAGGAAAAAAAAAATAGTAACAACAACAACAAAAATCTATAAGCATACAGAAACAAACACAGGAAACAACTGTCCGCTAAGTCAGAGGATTTAAAGTGGCACTAGGTATTAAATTATCCTTAAGTACTGTTTTGAAGAGAAAATGATCTTCAAAGGAAGCTAGAATGAAACGCTAGAAGCACACTGATTTTGTTTAACAACCTGCAAGGTTAGCGTCAACTATTTTTGGGGTTTTTTTTGGGCAGTAGTTTGTTTAAAATAACATCAATTCCTTTCTTTCTTCCTGTTCTTAGGATCTCAAAGACAGTTATTTTTACCTTCAACAAGCGTGTCTAGAATATTTTAGTTGTATACTGTAGGACAACTAGACTCCAGGGTTGATAAATGGAGCTGATGTACTTTTTTAGTTGCAAGTTGTACACGTCTCACAACTGCCTTCTCAATCAAATACCTTACCTTTTAAGTATTGTACGTGTTTTCTCCATGGTGTATATGTGCTAACACCCATTAAAAAATGCAGATAAAACAAATCTGCATCAAATCGGTAACGAGAAAATATTAATACATAGAAAAAGAGCAAAACTTAAGGCTTGCATTATTATCACTTGCATTATTACGCCTTGAAAACGCAAGAAGTTGTAGCTATAACCAGCATGTGAGCTTGTTTTGACACTGGATGTTACAGAAAGAAGAAGGAATTTCCTCTAGGGAAGATATAAGGAACTTATGATAAAACCAACACCTTCAAAATCTTTCACAGACTTCTTTAAACTGCCACCTGCTGATGAGCTCATACTTCATGAGGATATGATGAATGACAGGCTAGCTAAGAATTTAGAGTATTACGTATTCTTTATTTTGTCCTATCTTAAATTACAGTTTCTTTGACAAAGTTCAGAAGTAGTATCTAGACTCTGCAGGACTATGATACTTAACTGCTGTCAACAAATCCATCCAATTTAATGAAGTGAGTCAATAACCACAAAAATTGATTGGAAATCTAAAGCAAAGTGTGCTAATAATCCAGAAGTTATGGTAATGTAAAGCCTTTTTTATGTATTAAAAAAATATTGGTTACAGTCTACTGGCACCTACTACAGTATTAGGGGGTGGAGGGCCAAGGTTAAAAAAGAAATGAGACTATACCACCTGTACCTCTTCTCACAAATATCATGATATTGAGCTTTTGCATGATTACACCAAGTCTTACATAGGCAGTAAAAAACTACTCTGAGCTTTTGCAGATTCCAAAGTGTTGAGTGTCTTTCTTACATCTGGCCCTAGTAGCTGCTCACTAAGAAATAATTTTTAAATAAAATTATATTTCACAAGCACCGGAGGAAACGACTACTGATGTCAAGTGCTATAAGTAGAATTAAGTATTTTGTTTCAAGATTAAATGCAGGTATGAAATTCATTTATTCAGGTATAAACACCTTACTGCTTCTGTCCGTCTTAAAACAACTTCGAAGCCTGATTTTTTGAAGGGAGTGAAAGCCTACCTTTTAACCTCTGATTTGTCAGGTCTATAAATGTTTGTTCCTAAGGCAGAAGTCCACACGCCCACCCCTGTCTCTCTTCCCTGTAAATCACATACTCAAAGTAATGTATCAATTGAAAAGTTGGCCTTGACTAATTTAATAATATTTCAAGTAAACCCCATTGAAAAAATACCCCAAATAGCAACAAAAAGTATGCAAAATATTTTTTTAAAATGTCAAATAAGATGCATCTTTCAAAGAAGAAAAAATTGAGCACGCTTCTCCTACGGAACACACCTTTCCTAGAACTTACTTGCAGTGGGCTGACATTTAAGAGGTGTGCCGCTAGCAACAGTCCTTGACAAGTAACAGTCACATCCAGGTTCCATGCTGGAACTAGCTGTCCAGAAATGGTGCAGGGAGGGAAAGGAAGGAGAAAAAAAGGCCAGAATCCACTTAGTACTGCTTGTGGAGGTGTATGTGCTTGTGGAATACGTAGAATTTTTTCTATCTTTGCTAACAGGGCATCTAAGCCAACATTTAGTAGTATTATAGTGAACACAGAAATATAAAAAGTTTATCAGTAAACATATTTAATGTTGAGAAGAATTACATCCTATTCAATCCGCTGTGCAAGGCTTTCATCATTGCATGACTGTGATTATTCTTTAAACACTTTCCCTTAGCACTCTGGAGAAGATTTCGCTCTGGATGAACGCTCTCAGGGCACACAAATATTTAGCCATTTAGACAAGTGCTAAGTAAGAATACAAAAGGAAAAAATGTTCTTAAAGCCACCCACAATCAAAATTTATACCTTTCCTTGTTTCGTAGAATAGATCAACATTAAGTTCAGAAATACATGCCTGACATTTTTATTTTATTTAAAGGCAAAATATATCTAATATCATAGGAAACAAACAAGGTCCAATCCTTAGCTGGTACAAGTTCAGGTCAGCGTAGCTTTAAACCATCTAAGGATCTAGGCCACTAATCTACTCCCCCCTGCACCCAGCCCTGCAAAATCTGTTATTTGACAGGGTGCATTTTCTGCTACTTTGATTGGGATTGTTTTGGTATTTTAAAACCTTTTAAACCCTTGAAAACAAAGTCTAAGTTTGCATATCCGTGTTCTGTGAGCAGTGTACAATGATAGTTTTTCTCACATCTTTTGCTGTTTAGCCATAGCCAAGTAAATTAAGAGCTAAGTTTTAAAATTCCCATCTCAGCCTACATAACCATACCGTTTTTTACATGTGAACCGTTCTGTCACAACCTAAAATCATACAAAAATGAGCCCTTTGTTGAGAAAGATTTCTAGAGATTTCATTGTATAAACACAGTATCTAGAAATAGAAGAATCTTTCTCCTGAGATTACAGTATTTAGAGATGCATATTTAGAGCCAAAAAGACAGTACGTTCCTTAAACTGGTCTGGCTGAATAGACGGTCCCAAACAGAAACAGCCATTATACAGCAAGTCCCAGCAATAAAGCCAAAACAGCAGAAGCTAGTAAGAGTCTCTCAGTTGAGAAAATAAAATAAGAACAAGCATTATTTTACCTGACTGCTGCTATGGACATTATTTACAGTGGGACTTCCTTTGCTTGATTTATTGGGGTACAGGAGGGAGAATTTGTTGGGTTCTGGGGTTTTTTTTTGTTAAAATATTTTTCCAGTTACAGTAAGATATACAGCCATTAACATGCAATCTTTTTTCCCCACCCAAAGGCAAACCACGTACTGAACATCGTCTAGGTATTTTAACTGCATTCATTACAGTGTCTAAGCACCTCATGCATTTGTTAGGGGAGATGAAAGTCTCTAGGATAGCTGGAAGCTCTACTCCCTTGTTAGGCAAGTAGTATTTTCTCTACAGCTTTTGTAACACAAACTGCTTGAAGCTGTTTGTCTATGGATATTTTATTAAATCCTACCAACTGCATCTCTGAATCCACCTGCAGAACAGCATGCATACTTCACCCTCATGCTGCCACTCTTTGGCTGATTGGCTTTTATAGTGTAGATGACTCGGGGAATGGTTTAACGGGTTGTATGAATACACTTCTGGTACATACATTTCATTTATTGTATGTCAATCGAGAATTACAGTTCAAAATACGCAGAGCTATGACTATGATTAGTAAGTATCAAAAAGATACATCCTTCACTGCCTGTTTTAACTCTACTGGGGATGAAGCTATTTGCATCACAGAGAAATAGCACTTAAACAGCCTGAAAACTAACTTGAGCTTAAAGGGGCTCTGCTCAGAAAACTGTCCAGTTCTAGATCAAACAGAGGATTAGGAAACTTGCTTCAATATAAAAGCTATGGCAACATGACAATATTGAGTTACATAATGTAACTAATGTAGTACACTTACATAAAGTCTGTAGAAGAAAATACAGAATACACTGGCATTTTACTTTGCCTCTAATAGAAGGTTACAATTCTAAAACTTTGTTGGTAGATACATTAAAAACCACAATAATATCTCGACGTCCCCAAATCAGACGTTCGTATTACAATAAATGAATTTGCAATGCACACATTAACAGGTTCCACAGAGGCCAAAACCGTAACTTGTCTAGAGCACCAATGTTAGAGAATTCGCCTTTGATTTTTGTTTTTAAACAAGATTCACACCTGAAAATTTCTGTAATTAAATGGCTGTGTGCAAACACCACTTTTTTTTTACCTCATTCTCAGTTAAGGAAGCTGAAGGAGATGAACTCTTGCTAAAAGCAAGAGATGAAGATTCTGCTGCTGAAGCCCGATTTCGCTTCTTCAGAGGTTTACATGCATCAGACAGATTTTTCGTTGCTGTAAAATAATTTTGGTTTACAAAGTGAAGTTTGGAACTTTAAAACATTATCTCCCTGAAGCCATTAAAAAAATTCCTTCAGATAAAGGAAGGAATGATTTAGGTAGGTCTTCTGGGCACCTACACAGGACTGAGAGAACATGAAGTAAGTACCTGAAACCATGTGTTTTGGCTTGGTTTTACAAAGAAAGCTGTTTCTATTAATCAAATATGTACTATAAATGGCTAAGAAATGTTTTCCCAGCTTTTTTTTTTTCTCATTTATGTTAAAATCAAAACATTTTGTAACTTATGACCTCTTTAAAGCAGAGGTAAGTTATCTCCTCAGATAAACGTTAGAAGGCCTACGTGACCTCATCACAATCTGAGTACTGCTAACGCTTTGTTAAGAGAAAGGTTATACAAAGGACCCAGGTACCAGACATCATCTATGGCACGTCACCATGTCTACATTGCGTAGAACTCGCTGAAGCTTACTCGTCTTTGGCATATCATCAAAATTCCTCAAGAGACATGCTCTTACAGAAGTTACCTTTAACTTGAGCATCATTAACAAATCTGACTTTTCGTCCAAGTTGATTTAGAATTCCCCCTCGTGCTCCACACTGCCTCCCATCAAGCATCATTCAAAAGGACTAAAACCACATAGTAACTGATTACATTGATGGTCACTGCACTGGTTTTATCAGGCTAATGCACAATGACAAATCGGAGCAGTAGGATTTGTATCGCTGCTTGCCAAGATCACACGGCAATAGCTTTAATTTGGTGCCATCAAATGGTGAACTTGTGAACTGCTGCTCTGAATCAGCAATGCACAATTTCAGTCAAGTATAATGTTGCAAAATGGTGGTAGTGAAGGAAGAGGGCATGCTCCCCCCCCCAGCTGTGGCATAGTGGCTGTGACTGGCTATTGCGTCACCAAAATTTAGCCGGCTGCCTCAGACAACCTGTTTATTTTAAAATTATTTAATTGAAAAAGTTACATTAAAACTTATTCTGACCACATTACCTGACTGGTTCTTTTGTGAAGAGGAGGTTTCTGTGACCTTAGAAGAGTTTGTTTTTGCTGTTTTGTCATTGCTTGTCTCCCTCTGTCACAAAAAAAAATATGAAAAAATAAAAAAACTCCTAATTTATGAGTGGTTGGATAAAACTGGCAATTACTTCTGGATTTATGTTATTAGAAAGAAAGTGTCTTTACAAATATCTGAATGGTAATGTAGTTAAGCTAGCCCCATTTAAGTGATTTTTTTAAACTAATTTACAGCACAGGGTACAAACCCATAAACAAATGAGAAAAATTAAAGAACACAGTATTCCAGCATCCCACTTATCCATCCCAAACGCAGCATATAAAAAAGGGGAGTTCTAAATGAACATGAAACATGTAAATTATCCCTAGTATTCTCAGTCTAAACTGGGCAAATTAAAAACTTTAATTACTAAAGGCAAATTGCAGAATTAGTATATAAATTTGTGAATAAACCCTGTGCAAAATTTTAACTCTAAGAGAGGCTTGCTTACAACTCCACAACTTATAGCAGTGCCATTTTTAAAAATTACTATGGTTAAGATTGTTTCAGCATTTCCAAAATAAAACCACTATTTTCCAGGGAGCATAAATAACACATCCATTTGCTCCAAATTGAGAATTTATCATTAAAAGCTTAGGCCGAAAATTGGGGAAGTTTTTGTCAAAGCTTCGTCAAAATTAGATTCAGTTCCTTACAGACACCATTATTGTTGTTTCTTTTTGTATGTTACAAATTCATTCAAGTAATAAGTCACTAAAATTGCAGCCGAGAATGCTTAACCCTGACAAATGCTCACCACAACAATAACAATTCCACTGAACAGAAGGTTTTACATACTTTTTCATATTCTTCATCTGACATTGTTTTACAAAAGACATGCAGATGAACACCTCAAAGGCCAGAGAACTGGTTTCCTTTGTAAAAATAAATACGAATGGCTACTGTACTACAGACGTGCTACACCGTGCTTTTACTGAATTCTAAGTAGACTAAGACACCCTACTACTAATGCCACCAGAGGCTCCTAGTATCAGTTTTGTAAGATAACTGTTACATTTCCGGGTAAAAATGAAAGAAAAACGTACAGTGTAGCCCACTCCTAAATTTACAGCATGCTTTACCAAACCCCCATTTTGTTAACGTGCATTTGATATACATCATGAAAGCAGCAATGAATGAATTATTCCACAGGGGTACTTAGTTACTTTGTGCAAAAACATTCAGATTTTGTAAATAAGAATTAAGGACAAAAAGGAGAGGATAATGCACAACTCTCATGCAAGAGGTAAAATGTTATGGAAAAAAGTCATTAAAGCTCCTCCTATCCAAAATAATTTTAATGAAAGCCTGCAGGTAAAATGGAAATAGCAGAAGGAATGTGTATGGTTAGTTTGCTTTTTTGAATCACTACACAGAAGTTTTCACTGTCATTCACTACGTGTTTCACTAAGCAGCACCACATACAGCTAGAAGTACCCTAGGCTGGTGAAGGCAGGAAAGAGGCAAAGAGGTAATTCATTAAAGAAACCACAAAGTAATCATTCTGTGATATCTGACCCCTTCAGTGGACAGAAGCACAAGCACTGTATGCATTTAGAGTTTCCAAATGTATTACTTACACATAACAGATTCCTTATAACTAGTTCTGGCAAATGGACCAGATAGAGGACACCACTTTTAAAATGCACGTTACTAAGTCAGTGTTATTAGTGGTATGTATCTTATGGAAATAACTCATCTCATCTATTTGTTTCCCGTTAATATTTATATCTGCATCCCAGCATCAAAGATACCAGAACCTCCTCTGCATGAACTATACTGCAACCTCCTTTCATTCTACTTGTGATAATGTAGGTTAACTGTAGTGTACAAATGCTGATAGGACGTTAAAGAAGTAACTTTAGCATGACTTACATTATTCCATGGATCTAGTGTATTATACCCAATTGAAACCAATTAGCCAAGTTTAAAAAGGGTCTAGAAGCTTCTTATAGAATCGAAGATGAATATTCAATGACTAGCCCGTTAGAGCAAAAAAAGTGCAAAAACCAGTTTTGGCTTGCCCTTCTTCAAGGCAATATTTTGTTAAGAATTACCTTTGTCCCTTGCTAATGAGCTCATTAAGCCTGGCAATCTGAAACTCTGTTTTTTATATTGACTGTAAACAAGTTGTCCGAATCTCCACAATATCAACAGAGGTACTAAATCAACCAGCCTACCAAACAAACTGGTATCTACAAATGTGACCTCCATAATAAATTAAAAAAAAAAAATCCACTATCTTTCCTTACATTAGGTTGTTTCATTTAATTTCTGTACCACTGAAGTCCTGAGATGAGGTCTGCCATACTCACACTACAGTATGATACTGTAATAATGGATTTGAAAACACTTGTGAGCTAAGCTTTCCACACCAGTAAAACCCAAAAAGTTCACTGGTCTACATGCATGACTAAATAAACCTGTGCTTCAATCTCGACAAGACCTGGGCTGTATCCATATACATAATTTTAGTGACCTACGTAAGGAAAATTCTCATTCTCACAAACAAATTAAACTGAAAAAATATACTGCAGTAATTATTGCAGCTTCTTAACTTAAGAAATGGGTCAGCATGCCACTCCAAAATGTTCTCCAGGCTTCCCATTCTTGATAAGCAGTTTTTCGGTTTTGTTTTACTTGCTTTCCTCTCTCCTCTTCCTTTTGTCTAAACTAAGTATTGACTAAAGATATATATTTTTTTTTTTTTAGCATTCTTGTATAGAGCTCTGAGCTCCAATTCAGGAGGAAAGAAAAAGAACTACAAAGCATGAAAAGACAGAAAGGTCACGCCTCTGCACATTCCTTCAGGACACAAACTCTCACATGTGCACTTTCACCACAGTTTAAGTGGCGAGTGCACGTTGTCATACCTCTGTCCTCAAAACTAAAGAAAGAAAGCCTCTCAGCGATAAGCTCACATGTATCTCTGAGTATTTACAACAGTTTGGTTGAATATACATATGTAACTTTTAAATCCTGAAAACGGAAATGCTGACAAACTTAACTACAGCAATGAGATAGGTGCTGCTATGATCAACCCAAACAAACCAACGACATAATTACCTTCCGATTATTCTGTTTATCCATCCTGAGTCTTTTCCTAGGTGCTTCCTGAACTTCAAAATCTTCTGTAGGTTCCTTTGTCCTCTTTTTTTGGTTTCTTTTATTTCCATGTAAGTTACCTTGGGATGGGGGATGGGGGAAACTTACATGAAAAATAATCTAAAACCCACTTTCAAATTATTTTGAACTGATCTAGTTACTTAAGTTACTTTTCTTTCAGTCATTATTTTTAAAACATGGTTAAACAGTAATACAGTTTGATGACCTCTTAATGCTTAAGGTCTGGTTTCTGGTGCTGAAGACTAACTCTAGAACACATCCAAATCAACTGTTTTACACTCAAGTTATTTTAGAAAGATAAGTCTACCTGTATAAGCACTAGTTTAAGATCTGATTACTGCCCAACATTTGTTTCACCTTGTCAGACTGCACATGAATGATCTACAGCTTTTAACTCTCCTGCCACTCTGTAACAGTGTCTTATCACTGAAACGAATCTTTAAGTCTCCTCCTTACATCTCCTTTAACTTCTCCAAATGATACAGATGAAGATACTGGCAACATGTATTAAGGGGCCTCTGGAAAAGACAAGATATCACCAACTGCACAGGTTAACGTTCTCTTTCTGGTATGGCACTTCCAGACTCCCTCTAACAAGCTAACATGTATTACAGGAGACCATAAGAACCCTTTCCTTTGTGAACCAAAATCCTGAGAACATAATCATGTTGGTAATTTTAAACCAACGAACTTATTCACGTATTTAGATGATTGTTCACTGTAAAGTTCAAGCAGCTGCTAAATTACAAAAGGTCAGTGACCTACACTCCCTTTCCACAGGTTCAGCTATTGTTTGCACTCACTCTACCTCAAAAAAAATAGGCGAAGGTTTAGGAAGTGGTCTGTTTCATTAGGATGAAGTTACAATATGATTACACTCTCCAGCACTCTCTGGTTTATAAAGCTACAGATTGTTATTAGTATGAAGATTCCAAGCTCCAGGGGCACCAGCGTGTTAACTGAAAATTTCCCTACAGCTACAAGCATTCTATTCCAGTGGGAACAAATAGCTGTAAGTATTAAAAATATAGCAACTTGAAAATATGGGTAATTTTCAAATTAATGTTCTTATCTAAGCAATCTAGGACATATTCTATTATCAGACTCTGAATCCACAAAGCAGACTGAAATGGCTCCAGGAGAACCTGCTACTTACAAAAAGCCAGCAAAAGAAATCCCACAATATTCTTCCAAGTTTAAGGTAATATGATTTGGGTAGGGGAATGATTGAACTGACATGTTTTCATCTGCAGATAACTATAAATGTACACAATAGATGTACTAGAAACACCTGGTACAGGTACAATTTCAATTACATTTCTTGCAATATGACACTGAGGAAGGTGAACAAAATTCAGCACTACAGTGTTTAGATATTTAATTTGGGATCCATTAAAACTCTAACGTCAAGGAAGACAACATCTGAGATAAAATAAAGAGATTATGATACGTGGGCGATTACATAAAAAAAATACACTCAATAGCTACTTATAATGATGAACTATTTGCACACAACACAAATTTCAATTACTTCTGGATCTTGATCTCCTTTTAGGTGAGTCTTGAAACACTTTACGTTTGGCCTCTCCAATATTCTTCAATGATGAACCTTGAGAGATACAGAACGTGTTTTTTTTTTAAACTGATATCCAAATATTTGACACTTAAAATTTAAAGTTAAAAACTTTTCAATTTTCCACAAAATGATGTTATTTCACACACACACAGATAGTTAACAAAACTGACTTGCCATTTTTATACAAGTTTTTCCAAGTCTCACAAACTTTCAAACACTCCCTCTCATTCTTGTCATTGCCCAAAGCAGCACCTGTTGACTTCTAATACTTTCATAATAAGACCTCTTACACTGCTATAAAGCTATTTAAATTTGAAAAATGATAGCTGGTTAAATTTGATAAAGTTCATGCAAATGCCAAACTATCTTCCTCCTCCTTTCTCAAACAAGCGACTCCAAAATCCCTCAAATATTTTGCAAAATAATTCAGATTTTTTATCTAAACCAAATGCTAGACAACTGCAACAAAAAAGAAAAAAAAAAAAGAAGGAAAAAAAAAAAAGTACTTGCAATCTTGTGCAATGTCCTAAAAACTTTGAGTAGCACAATAAAATGCCAAATGGATGAAAGTTTCAGAACAAAGTTTGGAATACTTCCTCCTGAGTTGATGAGGATACAAGGTGACATACTTTAGATAAATATGAATAAAAGGTGCAGCACTGATTAAACTGTTTAAACCATTTCCTAACTGTTCTATAAAAAAACAACTCAAATTTTACTAGTAGCAACACTTCATCTTCCCTTCCCACCATCCACTCATAACAGACAGTGGATGCAATGGCAGCTGCTTATGGGCAGAAGAAGAATGAGAAATCAGCAATCTCTAAACAGTAGAAGGTTTACATATAACAACTTTTCAGAACAATGAGCAAGAAATGTAGACTTCATGGGTTGCGTTTATTGTAACCATTGGCATTCCTTTGCTATTGGCACAAACACCAAGAATTAAAACTGGAAAACAGTGAAAGCTGTTTTCCCTACAGGTCTCAAATATGTGCTTAGTTTAACACCACTATGTATATGAAATTTAGTTAGAGTACACTAGCACAGTTTTACGTTTACCAGAGTCTTCTTCAGATTTGGGAGAGGTCACTATGGCAAACTTTGTGTTATAGCGAGCTTTCTGTTTTTCACTAAGCATGTTCCACTGCGATTCGAGCAATTCTTCAATCTCCTCACTTGAAGCATCTGGATGTTCAGCAACCACCTACACGTGTAGAAATAGGGTTGTATTAAAAAATGGTGACCATTGAAATGAGTGGTGTACATACTTCTTTGGCTTCGGAAAACTGGATACAAAAAAAGTTACCTGTCCTTTCTGCTGTAGACAGAACTAGATTAAAACCTTCTGTACCCAGTTTTTCTTTGAATAACCACTTCTCTCTCTATATCTCTCTAAAAAATTCATCTATTAGCATATTGAGAAGTATCAAGAATAATTCTGGATGTATCTATTTGCCTTTTAACATTCTAAAAAAAATGGAGTGAGTGTAAATCTTGTCTTGTGGTCATTCAAAAAAAATGTGCATTATTTCTTGATGAAGTTTAAATCTATATCACAACAGAGAAACAAGCAATATTGGAATATATGCTCGCCTACAAAAACATCGATGAATTCATAAGAGATCTCATTAAACACAGAACTCAGTACACCTATCTTAGCAGAGAGACTTACACAATCTAGCATCTGATGCAACATTTTCCCGTACGAATTCATCATTTTATTACCAGGTATATGAATATTGGGAACTCAAAAAGCTGTGCATCTTTTCTTAATAATATGAGAATGACACATAATGGCCAAAACCATGTAATTTAAGAGAGTTTCTAGAAGTGTATTCAAGAGAAACAGAAAATCCAGTATTAAAAAACAAATGAAAAATCCTTCCAAACCCCTTCAGTATTTCCATACTTCTGCTTAAGGAAAATCAGATTTGATTAAAGAAGTCAGAAATCTCTAAGATTGTACAATCAGAGAAATGAAAGAGTAGCTTTAAAAATACCCCCTCATCTCATTACCCAGCATTCTCCAAAACGCTATTACTGGAGTGATGCAACCAATACCCTAAAATCATGAAGCAAAATTCAAACTAGGCCAAAGTGCTCAAACAGTAACACCATTCAACAAAACAAAAAACCATAGTTTCTGTGGTAAGTGGAAAGGATTAAACCCAATTTCTTAGAACTTAATGACTTAAAATTGCACCTTGTGTCGTCAAACAGGCTACAAGTGTGACTGAAGCTTCTCCAAGAGTTAGAATAGTTGTAGTACCTTCCTTCCACTGGGATTAGTCAGTGTCTAATAAGGAAATTCATGCTGTAATTTTTCCCCTAGTAGAGTACCCACAATACTCTTGCTTCTATATGGCATAACCCATCTGCATAAAGCTTGGAGGATATAACTACGTTTGTAGGCCTCTACTCAGTCTGATTAATATCCAACAATGTCAAAAAAGTTATTGAAAGGGGAGAACGTTGACAGACCCACAAGATACCCCTCCCACAGACCTCACTTCTTTAGGAAACAAAATTAGCATCTACTTTGACCCCTGACACTAGGTGTATATAGTTCATTGTGCTTAACTAGGGCACAGTTATTTAATTCTCTAAAGGATAACTAGCTTGTTCACACAAACAAGACACAGTTTAACACCACCTCCAGTCCTGCCAAAATACAAATAAACCCCCCTCTCAGCTGAGTAGGAGTGCTGTGAAATGACAAGTAAAAAATCACTCATAATTCAAAATGGTTGCAAAGATGACCTCCAAGGAAAATGTCCAGTAGCCTTCTCCAAAGACTTTGCACTGTAATACTCAATCCCACACACATACTGGAAATGATGCATTGGGTATCTTCATGTACATGACAATCATGTAATTCTCCCTGCTACTTATTCTAAGTCTAACCATGCTACAGAACACGTGGCTCTTTTCTTGGATATAGGAATTAATATCACTATAGGTTTAGACCAGGGACGTCTTAGCTCACCCAAAGCATATTACCTTCACTCTTATTTGTCTTGATGTTCCACAACTCCTTACACATGCAGAACTGTTCAACTGTACGCTCTACTAGTGAAATTATTTCCTAATTTACCTCAAAATACATTTAAGGCTCAAATCAATGAATTAATACAAACAGTATAGCTGGCCGCATCTCACAGAATGATACTTTTATCTCAAGTCAGACACTCCATTCTAATGGTTACTATGGTTATGTTTCACAGAGGAAGGGCGTAAGAATGCCAACAGTACAAAATAGATCTTTACTCCTTTGGTAACAGCACAAAATACTTAATGCGTCACTACAACCACTAAAGTGCTCCAAGCTTTCAACGCCTCCCTCAGGGAAGCAAGCCTTTTAAATCCCAGCAGTTCATCCACTCTCCCAGCAGCTATCATTCATTTATAAAAATTTCAACTATTCCTCACCCTCCTATCCCCATCAAAAGTAACACAAAAAGTAGTAACGAAACCAAAACAACATATGAATCCTACTGTGGTACAAAGCTGGACTCCAAGCAAGACACAGCAGAAACAGCTCTGCTTTTAAGAATGCTCGTTGTTATTAAAGGCTCCTAAAGAGAAGTCTTCAGTCATTCCTTTCCATCCACTCGCAAGTCTGGGAGCCAGAGAGCCTCTTCTGGATCCGTAATTTTCCTCTCCTCAAAGTTTCTAAATCCAAATACTAAAACAGCCATACACTAAACTCTCAGATGACACCAATACCAATACACATAGCTCAAAATCAGGTTTGCTTATTAGCCAGTGTTATCATTCCTTTTTAAGTATTACAACAGCCACAACAGTAACT
Source organism: Coracias cyanogaster (assembly GCA_033124195.1). Taxonomy (NCBI): domain Eukaryota; kingdom Metazoa; phylum Chordata; class Aves; order Coraciiformes; family Coraciidae; genus Coracias; species Coracias cyanogaster. The sequence continues at coordinate 19,385 of JAVSBS010028024.1, read as the reverse complement.
AAAAAAAACCTCTTGGATGGAAAGCAAACCGTGCAAATTGAATCAGATAAGCCTACTGGAAGGGGAAACTCCAAATACTAGTCTGGATACAATCTCCAGCTTCCACCCAAGGTACAAACCTGCCATTTTAAAAGCAACATGACAGGCTCCAAGTGTTAACTAAACTCAGGTAACTGAGATTCTGTGCAAGAAGAATGAATATCTAGAACGGTATTTTCCCACTTTGCCAGTTAACTTTGAATCAAGAGAAAGGAAATACCGGTCCTACTGCCCTGATGGGTTACAGGGACTGTTATCTGCAGCTACCTGGTATCTGCAGTTTTTGTACCTTAGTTCTGTTCTATGCACAGAAGCACTTCTGCACCCTTTAGCATGGATAACACAATCAGGTGGATTTGGGTTTTCACGGCAGATCCTTTTGAAAGGCATTCTAGGCCGAAATGGTGAGATATACTTCCTCTAACTGTATGTAATATTTTGAAACTTACTTCGTTTTACTTAAAATTCTGTGTAGTACTAGCCACTATCCATCAGTGTGATTTTCAAGTTTATGCGACTTTTTTTGTTTCCTAAATTGACACTGAAGACAAAGCAATTCCTCAGTGTCAAACACTGTAATAGTTTTCATCAACTATTAGGACTAGATGACCTTTAAAGGTCCCTTCCAACCCAGACCAGTCTATGATTCTGTATTTTCCATCTATTAATTTGAGAATTACAGTATAACCATAGTAGAGAGTGAAGCTTGATAACTGGCACAGAAAATCAAAATATAACATCAGAGTCTCAGCATGTCTTTTCTGTGGTAAGATATGTTTGGCTGAGTCCATAAAACCAGACATCATAATCTCATTTCTTCCAGAGAAGCAATTTAATCTCCCTCAATATTGCACAAGACCTCTTACTGCCTACATTAAAAGGCCAAGGAAATTCCCCCTTGCCACTCTACAAGAGAGGAGGCTACTTACAGAAGAACTAGAAATAGAACTCAGGTTTCTCAACCATGAGACAGATGACTTACCCACACAGCTTTTCGTAATGACTATGTCAAAATATGTCTTGAATAGTCTGGGTACAAAACCCTTTCCTTTCTGGAGCTAGCAAGACGAACTCCCAATGCTTTTCCCAATGTAACCCAAGCCAGTAAAAGATGTAATGTTGTCTTCATTTTCATTCTCAGTATTAGCTTAAGTTGCAATGATCTAAAAAGATCCGAAGTTGAACCACAACTAATTGACTTCCATACAACAGAATCTGTTTTTCAGGTTTTCTGCATGAAGTTCATATCTATTGATGTTTTCTAACACAAATAGCCTATGATTAAGTCAATCATTCAGCAGCTAAAGTGTGCGACACCATTTCTGGTCCTTCCATGGGTATTTATGGAATAGCACAACTACAAGAAAATATGAGAACTCGTGCTCCTTCAGTGCATGGAATTGTGCTGCGAATGGAGTTGAGGGTTGTAAGGAAGAAAAATAATGCTTATGATTTTCAAGTAATGAGCTAGAACAGCAGTACCGCTTTTATACTTCTAACAGTCTTCCTAATGTTGATATTATGGTATTTATTTGTTCTACTTTTCTTGAAGTGTAACCCCCTCAAGAGGACCTAGCTTCTGGGCCGGTGGTTTGCCCACTGACCGTGATTTTCACAAGCTTTGGTAACTAGCTTCTTTTGAAGCTTGGCAAAAGATTCTAGGTAGGTAAACGGAGTTTTTGAGGAGTTCAGAGTCAAGGGAACACACTGAAGCAGTTGAGCCAAATCTTCAGAAAGAGTATACAAGCCAACTACAAGTAGATTGCCATAAACAGCCTAACTGTTATTTTACTTGCCTGAGTATATGTGTGTATATCCACTATATTTTACATAATTTATAGCTAATACAAAGGACTATTAGATTATGTAGGAAGACACTAATATGACTTACGCTTAAAGTACAATGACATTATCACTATCTTGTTTATATTTCTCATTTACATTCCCTTCTTCCTCTGCTCCTGTCTAGACTAAGATTTGATGCAGGCATAGCTTGTCAAGCCCACAGTATTATGGATTCTACAGTAACAACTAGGTTTTTTGTCAACTAAAGAGAAGTTTCTTTAGGTACAGAAACAGAAGAGGCAATCAAAAACGGTAACAGTTAAAAGAGACTAACCTCATCTCTGTGCTTCTGACAAAAGACCAAAAACTGAGATACTGCATCGCCCTTTCTGCTTCGCGGAGTAGACGCTGGAGTTTTCTTTCTGTTGAGAGGGGAGCCTATCCCTCTTTTGGATTCTCCCTGCTCAGATGACTTTTGAGGAGTAGTATTCTTAGTCTCCGACTGACTGCTTTCTTGCGTATCATCAGTGGCAGACAATTTTGATGTCCTTCTCCTCCTCTTGTTAGGAATGCCAGACTCCTTCATTGATTTAAGATTTTGAGTGGTTTCTTCGCTTGAGTAAGATGACTCATCTATCTCCTCTAATGGTTCCACAGGAATGCCAACTTCCTTTGCCACGCGAGGATTAAGATGAGGTCTGTCCCTAACATAGATGAAAGTGTACTTGGCCTTCCGTTCTTCCACTGTCATGCCTACAGCTTCACTTGCTTGCTTAACACCCATCTCCCACTGTGGCCGCAGCTTCCCTGAAACGGGCTTTAACATCTGCAAGGTAAGATGACAGTGTGAGAAATTTGCCCGCTTTTGATTTCAAAATGCCAGCATTAACACAAAACAGTTCCAAGAGACAAAGTGTACCGCAGAACTGTAATTCAGACACTCAAATGGAACCTCGTTGATAGTACTGATATCATGCACGAATCAATGCAAAGCAGAAGACAACTGATTTTTAATAAGTAACAAACAGTGGTAAATCATTCCATTATTTCTATCTGTAAGTGAAATATGAGACTACACGTCCTGTAGAACAAGCTGTCTTTAAAGCTTTCTAGAATCTCTATTTATATGTGTACATACCTGGAACAGTAAAATAAAGAGCTGCAAATCTTGTCTGACTTGGTAGCCTCTTACCTTTATTTTCTCTGCTTTAGTGAGGGCTTGTTTTGCACTTTCCTGGCATAATTGTTCAAACTGGTCTTTTTCTTTGAAGGGCACAAGGCTCTTCTCAAATATCCAGGCTCGCTCTGGGGCATCTCCAAAAAACTGAACGTGATATTGACGAAAACTCTTTTTCTGTCCTGAAAATTAGAACCAAATGTATGTAAGATACAATTCAGGTTGTTCTCCACACTTTCAGACTTAAAAGTCTTTTGTAAGCTGCTACAGTTACCATAACAAAAGCACAGTATAACTGGTTAACCTTTCAAAAGTCCACCTAACCAGTTTGGAAATCTCTGAGCTATAATCTACGAAGTTTGACACAAAAGCCCAACGGTTTAATTCCAAACACGAATATGCTTTGCTAAACTAACTTAAGGTTACAATCATCTGTCAGTGCTTTTCATGTATATGAACCTACATGTAGGCCTGGAAGTTTCTGAAAATGCCACGTTTGAAAAAAAAAGTTTCCAAAGCTTGGACAGCCCGTGCACTCGGCCTCATCTCTGATTCACTTGAACTTTACCTTTTAATATTCTTGAACAGAAACACATACTTCAGCTAGTTTTAACACTTCCAATCACAACGTCCATCTTAATCAAGCTTTTAAGGAATCGAAGCAAGAAATGAAAAGTATTTGGGTGGTGGAAGGGAGAGAAGGAAGAGAACAATTCTGAAACCTAGACAAGAAACATTCATTCTTCAAAGACTGTGAAGGGGAAGGCTGTCTCACTCTAGTATGATACAGGCATACAGCCTTCCCATTTCAAGGATCTCAGCTATTCTACAGTGATGGGGGAAGACAACACCTTCAAAATTCACCGGAGTTCACAGTCAACAATGAACTTCTGAAAGGCAAGATAAGAGAATCAGATTTAAGATGTCCTCTAGCATCTCCTTCATCGAAACCTGCAGATTTCTTAAGTGTTCCAATCAGGGTCTCGTTTCAAAATAGAAAAGTTTTTAACTGTGATGACCTACACTTTTGTGTTTCTAAGTTCAATCCTGCTAAAAAAGGATGTTACTTGCCTTACAGTACCTATGGTTCTTCAAGGTGTCACCACATTAGTGTCTAACATGTAGTCTGGGAGGAAGAGAAAATCGGGTAAGGATGTCTACCCAGTAAGAACAAGTAACAGTCATAGTTCTCTGTTACAGATGTCTTCAAACTAGGTCTAGATTTTGGTAGGTTACTCATACACTGCATGTCCCCTACCCACATCAGCAAATAGATCGAGTTGATTACTTAATGCACTATTACTACGGGGGTTTCTAGACTTCGAATTTTCTTTTTGTGATTACTCAGCCAATAGTTATTTTTAAAGGGGCTTGATCCTGTCTCAAGATGTGGCATCTGGAACAGTAATGTGAAATCAATCTAATTCATGGTATGTGCATAAGTTTTATTAACCACTACATATATATAGGTTTATTAACCATTACACACATACATACATATGTATAAACATACATGAGAGCTACAAGAACAATAAAGACTCATCTGAGATCAGATAGGAGAATCAAGAAGGATGGCATAGGGAAAGGTCTTAGGACTGTACGCATCACACATCCAGTCCAGTAGTCTAATCCATGCTCTAGTAATGCAGTCAGGAGCAATTCTCTCACACAGTAATTATTTTGTCCCCATCAAGAAAATGTTGCTTAACTAGGCACTACTGAGCTCCCATGACTTAATCTGTCAATGATGAAATAAAGGATAATTTCTGTATTTTACCAAGGTGCTCTACCTGCAGACAGAGAGATGGCACAGACTCCATTTACAATCACCTGTACAGACCTGCCTCTGGGCAGCCCAGAGCCCAGTTCCAAGCAGACACAGACTCTCTATTCCATTTACAATATAATGCTGGGCAACTGTAACTACCTTAATTAAGGAGTCTGAATAATAGTGCCTACCACTAGAATCATTGAACCTATTTGTGAATCTTCAGATATCTTACGTGGGCTGAATTCCTATCAATGCTCCTGGATAAAATAATGGAATTAATTAAGGGGACATAATTTTTGGCTTGCAGAATCCTGGAACTACTAGTTAGTGAAGGTTTGGGAGAGTGCTCTGGGGACGCACCACCACTGTTTGTCTTCGTTTCTATCCTAGCATCTGTGGTTGACCACAGTCAGAGGCTGGATTGTGAATGAGATGCAGCTTTAATCTGCCTCAGTAGGGGCCTTCTTACATGAAATTGTACATCCCACCAGTGGAAAGCTGCAAACTTTTCTCAAGCCTAACCAGCTGGAATGATGAAATCAAGCATTAGCATCCAGAAATTTATCCAGTATCTGAAAGGGGCCTACAAGAAAGCTGGGAAGGGACATTTTACAAGGGCTTGTAGTGACAGGACAAGGTGTAATGGCTTTAAACTGGAGGAGGGGAGATTTAGATTAGAGGTAAGGAAGATGTTTTTCACTCTGAGGATGGAGAGACACTGGAACAGGTTGCCCCGGGAAGTTGTGGATGCTCTATCACTGGATGTGACTAGGTTGGATGGGGTTTTAAGCAACCTGGTCTAGTGGGAGGTGTCCCTGCCCATGGCAGGGGAGTCGGAATTAGATGATCTTTAAGGTCCCTTCCAACCCAAACCATTCTGTGATTCTATGAAATTCAGATTATTTATTAACACTATTTCTACAGCTCCCAGAGAAAAGAACTCTTCTGTTTGGAACAGGAGACTTTTGATAGTGCCTCTATAGTAAATGTAGGTGGAAGTTAATAAAAGACTGAAAAAAATACTGATGGAAATATGCACATCAGTGTGCATTTATCAGTTATGATGGCTGCCCAGACCTAGTCAAACCTCCTGAAGGAAAAGGCCAGCCCCAGATCAACTCTAGAGCAGATATTAGAAATGACCATCATCCATATCACTTCAAAGAGATGGACATTAACAGCTCAAAGTACATGGGCCCTTCTTTCTGTCAGTACTCCACAGATTGCATTCAGATATAGGACACTAGGTTTTGATAGACCTTTCTCTATAGTTTCTTATAAAAAGGTACCACAGAGATTCTTGATAATGAACCATAAACCTTGCTCCTTTCAAAGAAGAGAGTAATTCAGATAGGAACAAATAAACTGCTCTATTTCTCTGAAAATCCAGCTCTTTACCTCGTAATAGACCTAATAATCCAAAGGCATTAAATCACAGGGACTGTCTGATCAAAACTCTGAGAAACTGTTACAAGAAAAATTTGTCTGAGGAGTCTGTAATAACCATTCTAGCAATCGTATGAATGCTTGAAAGGGTTCTTGAGAAGCCATTTAGTTTACTACCAACACCGAGTCTAGCTAAAATCCTAGAGATCCTCATTCCATTTCCTCTTAAAAAACTCCTATGAATGAGATCACACCATTGCTCCAGTCAATCCACCTCAACACCGCACTGTCTTTAACCCTTCCAAGTTCTTATTATGAAGTCTAAATATTCATTGCCACTAAGCTCTCTTCATCCCAGACAAAGAAGAGTTTATGCCTTTTCCTCTTTGCGTGTAACTTATTTAAGGCCAGTTACTGGGTTCTACTTTAGCTCGTGTCAGGTTTAACAGCCCCAGTTCCTTCTGTCTGCCCATGAAGGTAGACTCCTAGATTTCTGTTCGTGCTGTTCTTGGAACCTTCTCTGTTTGGTCTATGTTTCTTGAAGTGAGATGGCCCAAACAGCATGAAATGCACAAAGTACTCCCGCTGAGGCCATGCGACCGCTGGAAAAATAGATCTACTTCAAACTTTTTATAACCAGCACTATTAATTTATGTCACTGTGACTTTGGTCTTTCTGCAGAGAAAACTACAATGGAGTTATGACCCCCAGATTCCTTTCTGCAAAAATGCAGCTTTCCACTCATTTCACACCTTAATCATCTACCACTGTAAAAATCCATCACTTACTCCTTACTGAAATGCATTTTTTTTTCAGACCACACCTTCCATGTCTCAGGAGTATTCTGATTCTCAATCCTACATACTTACAATCCCTCCATGTTGGAAATTTGTAGCTCCTATGCCAATTTTAGATCCATTTTCCAGGTTCTGAATGCAACCCTTGAAAACGACATTAAAACAAAGCCACACAAACACTCCTTTTCCAGACTTGGAAATACATAGTTCCAAGTTACAGGAAGCTCTAGTGACAAGTAAATACCCTACTCCGTTCTTAACGATGGAATTAGATACTTTTGCTTGATCTGGTAAAATACACAAAAATATTTAGAAGCATAAATACAAAAACAGAAGTAGGTGCTTCTACTTTGGTTTGATATCCCTATTCACTTCTTGCTTTTCTCCTTAATCTGCAAGTTTTCTGGATTCCATTTTCAGGTTTTCTAATCTTTCAGCACAGTTTTGAACAAACATAGTGAAAAATAGTTTACAGTGCTCAGCTGGAATTGCAGCAAGAAGATTTTCTGTAAATACAACAGTAGCAAAAGGAAGGCTAAGGAATGCTCGCTGGGCCAGGAGACTGAGTGACAAGGGACACAGGCTGGGGTACTCTGCTTTCCATCTCAGTGGGTTTTTTTGTTTGTGTTTTAAACTGTAACATCTGCCCCCAAGCCTTCAGGTCCCCTAGTCTAGTGATATAGGCTGCAGGGCTGAGGCACTAAACACAGCATATTAGGAAAAAGTCAGGGAGCACTTAATTTCATTGGACAGCTATGAGATGATGGAACCAGATGGAATATTGGCCTGTGTGAGTGCAAGGGTGACCTCTATAATTTTTGAAAGGTCACAATCATCATGGGAGATACCCAGTGACCAGAAAAGGCAAACATTGCATCTGTCTTCAAGACAAAGGAACAACCTGGGGAACTACAAGCTAGGCTGACTATTTTACTCTCAATGCCTACAAGATTATGGGGCAAATTCTCCTAAGACATGTCCAAGCCCATGAAAGACAAGAAGGTATCTGGGAATAAACAGTACAGACTCACTAACTAAGGGCAAAATGTGCTTAATCAGCCTGATTCACACAGTCCTCATACAAAAGGCAACGGACACAGGTTGAAACAAAGTGAACTTCAGCTAGATAAAGTGAAAAGTCTTCTTGCCATAACGGCTGTCAGTTGCCAGAGCAAGTTGCCCAGAAAGGCTGTACAGTCTCAATCCTTGAAGACAGTAAATATTTGACTGGACAATGCCCCGGGCAACCTGCCCTAACTTGGAGACCATATGACTTAGACATAGAGGTCCATTTCAACCTATATCACTTTAATATTCTACAACCAACACATATAAGCCTCAAAAATTTCAGGTATTAGAACAGAGAAGAAAGCTGCAAATGAGACTAAGAAATCATGCAGATTCCTATTAAAAAACTTCATTAACACTTGGTAGTCCCTGCATTTAGAATCAACTAATGTCGTCTGTGGATAACAGTATTGATTCTATGAATCACAGAAAATTTAGCCACCCGAATTAGAGATTGCTTTTAGTACAGCAACATCATCAGGTGTATCTAATTCCTGTTACCTTTCAATATAAGTTTTAGCCCAAGTTTAAGATCCAAGGATCTTAATAAAAACAATGGAAAGCACCATCAGATAATGTTTTTTAATAAGACTCCGCCAGTTTCATAGATCACAATTTTGATAACTTCAGAGAGTATTTGGAGTTAAAAAGACAGTGGAAAAAAAGCTCCATCTGGTACATGTTCAAGAACAGTGTTTACATGATTTTAAGATTCCTCTTGACAACAATGAGCTGATTTAGTTACTGATATAACTGAATGGATCAAAACAAAGAACAGAATTTTCCCAAAATAATGGTTATGTATACTTGAAGAACTCTGGATGTTTGTAGCATCACCAACATACCTTTTAGTTTAGTATAGGAATGTAGAACAGGATCAGCAGAAACCATACATGGCCACCATGGAAAACCAGACACTTTTGACCACACTAGATCTCCTATATTATACTTCAACAGATGAACTTTGTCTTCTTTGATGGTACTTTGAGTTGGATCTCTCTTAGCAGGAGCCTTGAAAGATAAAAAAAAAAGAAAAAAGCCAAAAAACTATCACCATATTTCTTCAGATGTAAAGAACAGCACACAAAAATAAACTACAAACCACAGTTTGTATTCTGTACAAACATACTTATTATATGTAAAGACACATAGTGGTAATGGAAGGTGGTTAGTAAGAAATAGTTCAGCGGAATAAGGAGTTGTAACACTGGCTAAGAAACAATAATTATATTTCATATGTAATAAAAACCAAGTCACAATTTTTGTTCTCTCTCAGGTTTTTTTTTAGTTAGAAATATCGGCAAGTAAGCTGTGGCTTGCCATCGTCTTCTCAAATAACTGCTGAGAGACCATCAGGGAGGCTTATACTGATTTCAAACACATTAACTGAGCACTGGATGTTGATGTGGAAGAGTCAACCTCCCTCCATTATGAATATTACTGATCAAGTTAAGCACTATACACACAAATATGTTCTTAGATTAAAAAAAAAAAACCTACACCAGAATAGACTGAAATACTATCTTTATGTCTGAATAGAAACTACATAAATAAACAGTTAACACCACACCCCCCCCCCCCACCTCTGCATCTTCCAGCAGTCTTGTCACATACTGAGAATTTGGGACATGAACCCTTCCCCACACCCTTCTGCACACTTTTTTTCTGTTCCATTTCAAGCAGTAAAAGTTTGTGAGTGCTCAGCTGGTGCTCTAAAGCTACTTTAGCTATTGGAAAACAATTACAGAACTATTTCCACTTCAAGGGATAAACTGAAGTACAAGGGAGTTTTGAGTTCCCCTGTGACAGGCACACATTTTTACTGCATCATAACAAAGTTTTGCAACACAGACACTTAATCACCAACTAAAACCATTTCATAAGTTAGTTACATTTTGTCTTTTTGGCTTCAAATTCTATTTGATATCAATAATGAATGCCTTTATCTAGCTAAGCAGTAGCTCTGGATGCAAGGAAGCACACAATGTGTCTCATTACAGATAACTGTTCAAAAAATAGGAATTTTTAATTTGCTTTTTTGCTTTTCTAGTACCAAATTTATGTGCAATGTTGTATCTTCATCTTGCGTAAGTACCAGCTGAACATAGAGAAGTCAGACCATAGCTTCAGGCTTTCAGTGGATTTAATGTTATAGCTGGAGCAAAATCATGTTTTAATTAATTAAAAGTGGCAAGAGAAAAGAAAGAATACTGCTAAGAAACCAGAAATATAAAATGTGGAAACAAGTACTTGGAGCATTATGTTGACAGGTCACCTTGTACAGATTTTTAAATCCAGAGAATACTACTGTAACTAATTACACATTATTTTCCAAACACAAACAACAAAAATCTTTGATGTGCTGCAACAGCACGAAGATTTTTTTTTTGCAACTCAAACATTGAGGTACATCCAGTCAAAAAAGCAAAAGCTTAATGTATTCAGAAATTGCTTTCCTCAAAGCTTTTAAAGCTATGCCTGGTAAACACATATGATGCTTTGTCATCTGATTGTTACCGACAGTTACTCATCCAGTGATTCAGCTTTTCTGATTAATTCAGACTTGGTTCATGTGCCTCCAGCTAGAGCCACGTTCCCATGTGTCAAGGTTTTTGGCTCTCTAAGGATTCTGTAAGACTGTCAGAAAACCCCTCCCGCTGAGCTTGCCTCAAGTCCAGCACTCTCAATAGACCTAAGAGGTTCCAAGCAGATGTGAAAACTCAAATGCTCCTTCTAGCTGTTAAACACAACATAGAAAGTTACACTTAAAAGCTAAAAATTAAGAAATACATATGCTGAGAACAGATCCGGAAAAACATCAGCCCTAACACACACAACCCAGCTTCAGCATTTGAACTAAATAGGTGGGGTAAAAATGTTTTGCAGTGAGTTAATGTTTCAGAAATGTAAAAGTTGCTCAGGATTCAGAATCTCATTTTTAATTTATGAGTCCCCATACTTTTCAGAAAGTGTAACTAAGCTGCAAAGATTTATGACTACAGTCTGAAAGGGAGCTGGCTGGAGCAATGAGAAGGCTCTAGCAGCGCTTCTCACTGCAGCAGAACCTAAAAGGGGTGGCAGTACAGGGGTGAATATCACATTTCAATTCCTCTACAAGAATCACAGAAATTTTAAAAATGCCCAGAATTCTTTGATGATACTGGACCATGATAAAAAACTTGAAAATGACAGGTTATGATAAAACCTGCAAAGTTTATCTTTACAATGCTTGCTGTATTTATGTCTTACTGATAAAATGCACATGCGTTAAAAAAAAATGGCAAAATGCAGCACAGAATTCTATATATGTAATTTTTAAAGAGCTCTCATATGAAGTTATTTAAAAACCTACAGAAAACATCACCATGAACTTGCTCACTTCCACTTACTTTCTCACATCATTCTGCTTTAGTTTGATTTTCTCAAACTGGGAATTACTCTATTTAATAGGTATCTCTACAGCCAACAGTGAGGTGAAATTCCTGGCACGTACTTCTGAGACAAGCAGCTGTAGGACGTCAACAGCCTCTTCAATACTTCCTCTCAAAAACATTTTTGCAAAATGCCAGCATAGCATTAAATGCTTAAGTATTTAAATTGTTTTTAAAACATCAGAAAGTGCTAGACACTGCAAGACAGTCATACACAGATTTTACTTCAGTATCCCAGTTGAGGTTTTTAATTATTGATGGGATGGGAGGAAGAGTATTTCTAAACAAATTTGCCACCCAGTCCCCTGATGGCATCTATGTTCTCACATGTCAAGAACTGCAGCTTCTTTATGAGAAACTTGGACTCTGCAATTTTTAATAGGAAATAACCATTCAAATTACAAAGCAGTATAGAAAAAGGTCACTTGGCTTGCAGGTTTTTCTCCCAGAGAAGAACACAGGAATTACAGTTTACCCAGAGTTTGATTCCTAACAATATGTAGTCAGACAGAACAGGGCATCTGACTGCACATGTGGAAGATGGAGAGGCAGGACTGGAAGAGGACTTTTGGTGACCTGCGTGTTCACACCAGCAGACAGGGCATACCTCCTCCTGCAATAGCAGATCAATTCCTTCTGTGATGATACTTAAGCAAAGTAAGATGAGAGACTCCTGGTTTAGAGCACAACTGTAAAGCAAGGGTAGGTCACCAAAAAAAAAAAAAAAAGAAAAAAAAAAATCATAAATCATAGAATCATTTGGGCTGGCAAAGACCTTCAAGATCATTCAGTCCAACCACAGTCCAATCAAACTATTTTAAAATACCTTCCCCTCAAATTTTGGCTCTTTGCATCTTTTTGATGACTTTATTTCTTGAAATTGTCTTCATTTCTAATTAGATCTCCTGCCCATAAATGTCAACAAAATAAAGCCTGTTGGGCAAAGGAGCACAGAACAGTCTTTGCTCACCATCACTGCTGAGTAAGTCAGGTCTGCTCTGCATGTGCCCCATCCTGCTACCTTTTATTGCAATTTTAAGAAAAGTAAACACATACACATTTAGTCTTAGAATTTCCCCTCCTTCTCCATCCTTAATTATAGGGAAGCTCTGCAGCCTCTGAGACAACTATCACACCAGTCACCTTAGCCCCAAACTTTAAACCAGTGATGCTGAACAGAAGGAGGAAACAGCTTGTGATTATATTTCTCTTCTGCTTTGGGAAAGGAATTCCAGGGTTTTTTCCCCCTTTCCAACAGCAGACTGCACAGAAGTTACCTAAATGGGCAATCAAAGCCTGGGTGAGCAGGTGATGGCTCCCACACAGACCAGTCCTAGCCCTGAGTACACAGACCATTTGACAGGCTCTGCCCTACTCAGTATGGCAGACATCGAAATTCCTGACTTTTGGGATTAGTACCCTAACGAAAGACTTGCTCTGAAAGTCAGCTAGATGGATTTTAAACTTATTTTGTCCAGGGGGATGTGGAGTGTGGAATGGAGCAATTCCCTTATAGCAACTGAGTTATTCTGTGAGAAATTATGCCTTGGAGACTACCAGCATCCTTAAAACTCATCTGGGCCAGCAGCTGCAATAGGCTTAGAAGGACTAAAAAATGAAAAGAAAATTTAACATGCCTTTCTTCTAATATTTCACAGATTTGTCACTTCTCTGAGCACTTTCACAAGCAAGGAGTGACAGGCAGATTGATAAGAATTTATGACACTGCTGTCAGCATTCTACCAGCCCGAAGAAGCTGTTTGGCCATAGAAAATGTTGGTATTTAATTAACTTTAATTAACAGATGTAGGCAATTGATTTCAATTTAGTACTGGTCTGACTGATGTATATGGCGAGACAAGAACACACCATGAGTGATGGGTAATTTCAAAGCTTAAAACTATCTTAAAACTACCAAAGAAAAATGCATTTAAAGGCAACATCTTTATTATGCTGAGAGCTTTATGTTCACAGGCTCCATTACAAAAATACCTTGATGAGTGTTTATTAAACAAGGGACAAAGGTAATTTCTAAAAAAACCAAAAAAAACCAGAAACCAAACCCCTAGAAGGCGTACTAGGTAGTGTCAGACTGAGATAACTTTATCCCTTTTAAAGCAAACAGTGGTAGACATACTAATATTACAATCTATTTTGTGTATATATGCATGTGTGCATACATGTGCAAGGAATTATAACTCCTCAAAATTACTGCAAATTACCTTAAGCATCAAAAGGCTACTATTTCACTACACATACTTGGAAATCTATAGAAATCATTAAAAAACCTGCTTCCTCTGAATGTAAATTGTCAAAAATGGATTAAATAATGAACAATGTTGAGAACTGATAAAGAATATACCACTAAAATTTAATACTGGATAGAAAAAAAGAGAACAATTAATTAAGAGAAGTGAAGACAGTAAACACCCTCCTCTGTAACAAGCAGCGAAGTACATACTGAACAACTTGCAGGTACTTGATATCTCCCTTTCTGCTTTAATTTTCAATTCATTTCCATTCTGTACTGCAGAACTTCCACTGGTCTGCACTATAACAGAAGGCCATGCTACAAGCACAGACTGCTGGAGATCCACTTGCATTCCAGAATTAAAAACAATCTACCAGCATTACAACGAAATTAAAACAAAATAATCAAGGTCTCTAAACAGAGTATGATTCAAAGTTAGAGGACACAGTCAAACACGTTTCTTTGAAACGGTAACGTTGCTTGCTGACCAAAACCACACATTTTTCTGGTCCTGCTATCTACTTGTGGTGTGCTTCATCCATGAATACTCCTTTTTTTTTAAATCATGGATTTGTGTAATAAAAATAAAGGTACAAATGTTTTGTCTTATCTTGCCTCCATCAGGAAATACTGAGCTAGAGGAAGCGGTTGCAGAAGAAACTTAATTACTTTCAGAGGTTCAGGAGAACTGGTAGGTTTGTCTCGAGAAAAAAGGAGCAACAGAACACAAAAGGTTGTTTTTGTAACGTTGCTCTGCAACTTGAACTCACCAACGACTACAGACACTATGAAGAAGCAAATGAACAAACTATGTAATAGGGTAACAATTCCAAATGTTTCTTCCTTGAAAAACCAGCATTGTGATTATGTTCTTAGGAAAGCTCTTGCTTCCTGAAAAAACCGGGAATTTCATCTGACAAGACAAATGGCTATTCAGTGCTCAGGCACAGGGATGGAGGGATGCAGCTGCTTTCCCACAGAGTGATGTCCTGTCACTCAGGACAGAGCAACGGTTTCTTTTCACTCTGTGAGGACAAAAATCTCAGGAAGTCAAACAACTTCAAACCCAAAAAACAACCACTCCTGATAATCTATGCAAACCCCTCAATATACACTCTTACTTCAAATGAAAAGTATGGCAACTTAAGTCTGTTAAGAAGTGGCCAGTGCTCATTCTAGATGATTCTGTCTCTAAAAATACAGATACGACCACCTTAGCATTTATGTATGGGTGGTGGGTGTGTTGGTTTTTTCCCTGGGAGGGGCGTGTTCTTAGGTCTTTTTTAAGATTATAATTTACATGTTATAGTAAAA
>JAVSBS010028022.1:26849-52519 GCA_033124195.1 Coracias cyanogaster | reverse complement strand
TTATGTTACAGCCCGAAACGATTGGTGCAATTTTCAATCTTAAAGACCTCTGGTTGGATGGAAACCAATTAGCTGAAATACCTCAGGTAAGGATAAACTCTACTAATACAGTTTTGAAGACGTCTTTAAAAGAAAACCTTCTAGTTCATACCTAGAGGGAGGTGATCTAAAATCAAATAGTTTTCTCAGTTCAGTTTCCTGAGTTTGGTTTTGGATGTGTAACGATTTTCTCTTCCTAAGTTTGTCTGCAAGGAATTGTACATGATACCATATCTTGTCAGATATTTTCGTATAAACATTTTAACAAAGGAATTGTTTCCTAATAGGCACATTGTTCAATTTATAGGATTACACATCCTGTGTTTACAGTCCTTGCCCAATGATCAGGGAGCCACTAGTTGGCTGATCTAACTTTTGCCTTTTGTATCTATCTAAATTGCAGTTTTGACAGTTTTGAGGATGAATCATTTTTTTTACAGTCATCTTCTTCCATTCAAATAGTGGTTGGGAGTAGTACAATAATAGAACTGTTGCCATAAATAGACATTTTGATTTATGCAGGCAAATCTCTCATCTGACATAAGTCATGGGATGAGAGGCCTTAGCATTTAAAGCTTATAGCACACTAAATTCCTTTTCTTAAGAACTGTGATAACATGTGGGATGGCTTCTTTTCCCTCTTTTTTCCTTTAGAGCCAAGTCAAAACCTGTTTTCTACTGCTCTTTGTGCAGTTTGCTGTTATTTGCTGTATTGATCTCATTGTCAACAGTGTAACTTGGGCATCAGCTACAGCTTAGCAGGCTTTGTTGACTTTGTTGTTGTTGGCTTGGCCTAACTATTTTTTAAGTAGATGTACTTAAACAGTGATAATGATTTATAAAAGGTCAAATGTGACTTTTGCAGCTGTTTGTAACAAAGCTGGCCTTTATTGTATATTTTGTCCAATGTCCAAAAGATGAACTTTTAGGATAAAGGGGGGGGGTGTGCGTGTGTGTGTGTTTAATGAAAAATCCTCTTGAGATGCAAACATTGCCAAAATAAAAAGACTGATCTTGTGAGTTAGGATCAAAGATGTCACTGTATGAAAATTTTGTATATGTAAAAGTAAAGGACACTTCTGCCTGACCTGTTCTGTTCTCCAAAGATGATTTGGATGACTAAAATTAGAACTATTACAGAGCGCATATACGGGTATCTGTATACAGGAGGAATGGGAGGGTGCTCTGATGGCTAATAGGGACAAAGGTATTTCTCTGTCAGACTTTAAAGCTAATTGGTGGATTAACATTATAAAAAAAATTAAGTAATCATTAGTAATTGTAGATGATGGCAGTTTAAATATGCTTGCTAGAGCAACACTCCCAGTTCATATTTCTACATTTGTTGCAGTTGGGAGATGTGGAGATACGAAATCCCTAGATGTCATGGCATGTTGCTGTATCAGCCAGGAGAAACTAATACTAATTTGCCTAGGGTTAATTGGGAGGGGCAGACTTTAATTACATGGAGGCTGATAATCTGTAGTTCTGAAAAAACAACTTTGCAGTCTTTACTTGAGGAAAACTGCAGTTTTGGCTGATGCTGGCCTGGGTGTGCCCAGCATACCTTGTCTGACTACTGCAGCCAGTCGTCGTAGTTAGAATAACTGTGACTGAATCACTTGGCTGATTTATCATATGTAAAATGTAATGATTTTCTTCTTCCTGCGTTTAGAGGTCATACAAAGAATGGCCAGTTTAGAGATCATACAGAGAATTGTTTTTCTTTCTGGAATTTCATTGTGATGGTACATTTTTCAAATTACTTTGCTACGAGTTTGGGCATGACTTGAATTTTTTCCTGTATCACAGGAAGTAGGAAACCTGAAAAACCTGCTTTGTCTGGATGTTTCTGAAAATAAATTGGAATGCCTTCCTGAAGAAATTAGTGGTCTGACTTCTTTAACAGACTTGCTTGTTTCTCAGAATTTACTTCAGGTCTTACCTGATGGCATTGGTAAGTACAAGGTGAATGCTATCACAGAGAGCCATTTAATCTGCTGTAAATAGGAATTTGTTTGTTTTTGAGTCTTTTGAAGTCTTTTTGTGAAAGCAATGAGCTTGTCTAAGCTTTTTTATTTTTTGCTTAGTATGAAATGCGTAGCTCTATTAATTTAACATTTTAATTTTCTGCAGAATGACTACCTCGTAATCCTTTTTTGCCCATCACTTGATACCTACCCGAACAAAATAAAAGTTAATAAATCCTCTGTTCCCACTGTGTCCATGTCACTGTCATAACTCTTCAATGTTGTAAAATTCTAGCCTGTAACATGCTGTAAGTCACTTGATAAGAGTGACTGACAGTATCACTACAAAAGACATCCTTTTTTGTGGGGTTGTGTAATTACCTCCAGTTGGACAATGTGATTAATCCCATACTGAACCCAGCAGAAGTCTGTTCCAGCTTTAGCCCATTACTCTCTACCCTTGAGGATCCAACTGCAACCTTTCTGTGTCTGACCTCTTAAAACAGCTTTATAATTGACGAATGTTTTCTGAAGCATTACCAGTGCCTTTTTTAAGGTAAATGTTTTTACCCCTGCAGTAGGTGTGATGAGGAGTCAGCAAGGCATTGTTTCTCTACTACTCATCAGCTGTTTTTCCAGAGAATTTCATGTTGCAAGAGTGTGACTTCTGCTTACCATGATTTTTTTTTTTGTAAATAAAGGTGCAGAGGAGGGAGGATTTATGGATGTGTGTTAACTGGGGATATGGAAGAGAATGGAGACAGACCTTTCCCCTCCCTCTTTGTGCTATAGGAGCCTAAGAAAGGATTAATATTCTTCTAGCGGTTGAACCTGGGAGAGTGGGATGACTACTGTGGGTCCTACGGTTGGCTAGTGTGTTTGGTAGAGTGTTGTAGCAGCCATCTCTGATGATCTGAACTGGCCAGTACAATTGCTGTACATTGAAATGCAGCTGCATTTTCTGAAAGGCTGCAGGCTGTGCAGTCTGCATTAGGGGAGCTCGTTCGTAACACCAGCTGGTGAACAAGAGGAGCTGCTGCTTCTCAAGAATCCTGTTAAATGGAGATCCTTTGCTGAGAAAGGGGATTGTTAATGGCCAGGCCATTTCAGGACAGGTCTAGTTTGCATGTGCATTTTTTGTAACGTTTTCCGGATATAATTTTGTTATAAAGGCAAAAAAAAAAGGACTGCTACTTGTGTAAATGTAATAGCTTACTTGTGTTTGGAAAATTGAACAGGGCTACAGTACTTAAAATTTTGGTGTAATATTGAAACCTATTATGTGAATTTGAGAGAATCTGGCACTGTGGTTGAAGAGAACCTTGCTGGTCTCTGTGGAAGCTCGTGGGAGGAGCTCAGCTGATCACTGAATCCTTGGTGGGATTGATTGATCTGTAGAGCTCTCAAAGCAGGGCTCTCACCAACACTAGTGGGTTAGGTCAGCTGTGGCCATATCTCAGCAAGTCTCCAAAGCCCCTAACAGAGGTGGCTCCAGAAGCCCTGGGCAACCTGTGTCAGTGCTGCACCACTGCCCACACTTTGATGTGTGGCCGTTGCTGTCTTGCCTGCCACTGTGGAGAAGAGTTTGACATTGTCATCTCTGTAACTGCCCTTCAAGTAGTTGTGGGCTATTCCTAGATGCCTCCGTGGCTGCTTCTTTGCTGGAGTCCACAAAACCAACTCCTTCAGCTTCAGCTCACATGTGCCCTGGTCATCTTGATAGCTTTGTGCTGGGCCCTCATCAGTCTAGCCAGTATTTATTTCTGGTGAGAACCCACTGCTAGTTTGTATTTAGCGTGGTGCCCACTTGGTCCTTTCCAGCCGGGCTGTTGTAAAGCCTGTCACTTGCCAACCTGACTGTTGCAAAGCTCTGCACTTCTCCTTGATGAACCTCAGGTTTCTATTTAGGTTGCTATCTTACCATGTATCAGCCATCTTTCTATGATTTAGCATCACCAGTGAATGTGATGTGCCAGCCTATTACATCTGTGTTGGGCAGTGTGGGGTTGGGCAGGGCAGTGTCAGCAGCTAGTGATGTCTCCTGAATTCTCACTCTTGGGCTGTGCCTGGGTCAGATCTGCTTTGCACCAAAAGTCATTCTGAAACAAAGGAGCAGTATCATAGAATAGTTTAGGTTGGAAGAGACCTTGAAAAGTCATGTAGTCCAACCCCCTGCAGTGAGCAGGGACATCTTCAACTAGATCAGGTTGCTCAGAGGCCCATACAACCTGACCTTGAATGTTTCCAGGGATGGGGCTTCTACCACCTCTCTGGGCAACCTGTTCCAGTGTTCCATCACCCTCACTGTAAAAAATTTCTTACTTATACAGGGAAGAATAAGATATGCTTTCTGCTCTGAAATAGTATTTTATCCTTTCTGGAGAAGACCTTCAAAGAAGTTTGATTTCTATTCTGAAAAATGAACTTGTGTTTCATGTCTGACTAACTGGGTTCTTTAGTAGGACAAAGAAACCTTGATCATTGCTTTATGAATAAATGTTGTATAATTGAGAAAAAAATAGATATGTTTCTCCTTTTTTTAGGCCTTTGTGTAGACGTCCTTGACATTTTACATGAGGTACCATTCAGACTGCAATTTGAATACAATTTAATATGCTTAAATATTGAGTATAGGTATTTATATGGAAGACTAATTCAGTGATGTTATGAACTTGCAAAAATAGTGCAAGCACCAAGTGAAGCAGTGCTTGAATTTTTTTTTTATAGCTGAAAAAAAAATTTATTGTGTTGGAGATTTTTAAAAAGTTTTGCAGCTGAGTGGTTATCTGTAATTAAAGCAGGTATCAGAGGATACTAAGCTAAACAAATTGTGTTGTTCTTTCTGCCCAGGAAAACTGAGGAGGCTCTCCATTTTGAAGGTTGATCAGAACAAACTTATTCAACTAACGGATTCAATTGGAGACTGTGAAAGCCTTACTGAACTAGTTCTAACAGAAAACCAACTGCAGGTAAGCATGGTCACAACTGCTTAAATGGCTGATGGTGGTTAAGACCTGCTACTAAGTGCTGAATCACTTAGCTTGTAAGGTTACTCACTGTTACTGCTGATAAGTAGTGAGCTTCCTTTAAATGCATCTCATTTATAACTTGTTAAATGAATGCTGAAGATCAAGTCGTGTGTAGTAGCAATCCTCCCTTCCAAAGGCTTAAGCCATTGCTTATTCACTCTTGAATCTTTCATGATCAGTAAAGGAATTGGAGCACTTGAAGTGCAGGTATCATTTACTTTGTTGTGTTTTTAATGTGGATCTTGTGCCACGTTGTGCTGTTGCCAGTTTTTGCTGTGCATTATCTGGATCAGACTTGCTGGAACTGAATAGAAGCCCTGAGCACTGCAAAGCTGCTGTTGTACTGTTCCTTGCTCTGCTGATCTACTCTATCCAGGTGTTAAATATGATATTTGGTCAAATAAAATCTCAGCCTTCCTTCCATTAGATGTCTCTTTTCATTATTTTGAAACTGCCTTCACAGGTCACTGACAGTTGGGAAAGTAGAAGTGTTTATAAAAATCTAAGTCTGAGCATTTCTTAAGTTATGTTGGTGCTTGGTTGAGCTAGGAGTTTAAGCCTGTTGGAAAGATGCCTCTCCAGAGGTCAGTTCATAGCACCGAGGTTAGAAGCTTGTCTCGCTATGAACTATTTAGGGAGCCTAAAGTTAGATAATATGAACATTTTGCATATATGCTTGTGTACACAGCTGTTATGCATCTATCAAGTTAGTGCAGAGAGAACTCAGGAGTGAATTTGTATTAGAAACAGACATTCTGCAGGATAAAACCTTGGATCTCCTTTGGAAGGTCCGGTAGTAATAAGGGTTAACTATACTCCAGTTTTGAAAATTGATCAGCCTATTACTCGTTTGTAAAGTGAGATAAGTTTTGTTCTAACCCTGAGAATTTACAAATTCTGTTTGCATATTATTTTGGTTTTATTGACACAGTCATTGCCGAAGAGCATTGGAAAACTAAAGAAGCTGAACAATTTGAATGCCGATAGAAACAAATTAACATCTTTGCCCAAAGAGGTAAGTGTTGTGCAAGTAACTCTCTCAGGTGATTATACAAACAGAAAACTCTTGATTTTGAATGCCTACAAGAAGTAGCAGGCAGCTTGCATCCACTGGGTATTCTTCCCAAATCAATCACAGCCAGAAACTTGTCCATTAGATCTGAACACCATAAATCTCAACAGCAGCTCTTGTGAATTGGTTGCTTAGAAGTGCAAAATGTCTTTGCATTTGAATAAGGCGGCTTGGATTTTGTTGGCTTGTAACTAGTAATTCCCAGTGTGGGTGTCAGCACTATTTGAAGGACTGAGAATTCTTTTAGAGTGAATGCATTTAAACATCAATATGTCTGTTCTGCATATGGTTTAAAAATACTGCCGGAGTTTTCCTCACCTCACTCTTGTGAGCAGTGGCAAAGGGAAGGTTTCATATTCTGAAAAATGATTCAGAGACTGTTTTGATAGTCTTTTTGGGTTTGGAGGTCTTGGGGACTACTTTTGGCTTTAAACATGAGGACCTGACATGACCAAGATCACTGATACCTCAGATATTACAGCTATGAGCACAAGGACTTCTTGTCTCTTGTAGCAGTGTATGGAATGAAATGAGGGTAGAATTTCTGTTGTGAAAGTAAATATAACAAAAGGCCTTACAAGTTTAGTTTGGCAATAAATTCTAGAAAGAGATCAGGGGAAGCAGCATCTTGTGCTTGAAGCATGGAACTGCAAGTTGGTTCTGTTTGCACTACTGTTTCTCTGTTACTTTTATTCAAGTCCCCCTTAACTTTCTTATCTGTTTCTAAGATATGACTCTGAGGTCGTACCTTTTGTTCACCACTTCCAGTCACTTCAGTAGCAGGAGAGGTACGTACTCAGGTGGCAGCCAATGTGTGGGAATGGAGAGGAGTATCAGCTCTAGCTAAGTGAGCACCCACTTCGGCTCAGGCCCGCTTACTTATGGAGCTTGGACAGCTCGAGGCAGAGGTGTAAGAAGGAAGCAAAGTGGCTTGGAACTGGTAGATAGAGGAGAGCTGATAGTCTGAAGAAGAGGGACCAAGCAGAGGCAGAGGATGCTCCTGTGGCACTGGCAGCAACAATTCCAATGTGCCAGTTCAGAGCTGGCACAGGTCGGTCACCTAATTAGGGGTCCACAGTAGCCCTTATTGCCCCTTTACAGACTGTCTTGTGTGTTTAACGAGAGTAGGGGAAGGTGAGGGAGGAAAGAGAAGATATGAGTACTGCAGCTCCTCTAGCAGGACAGCGTCTCCTCTTCAGAGATGCTGCAGGTTCTGAACAGAAAAATTGCAGAGATTGTGCGTGAACACATTGCATAAATGCTAGCAAGAGGCAGGACCTTGGGAAAACTGTGTTCCTGGGCTGGGATGTGATTGCTTCTTCAGCAGAAAACTTTCAATGTCTTTACGAAGAACTTAATACGTTACACAGGTGTCCTAAACTGTCTGTACTTGAGACTCATAGAATTTTGTGTCTAGTCTACCTTTAAGCAGAATTGCTCTGGGTTTGTTGTAGTGTGTAAGGTTTTACGGATATGCTTTATTTTCAGATTGGCCTTTAACAGCTTATGTAGCATATAAGCACCTTTCTGAGTTAAAGAATTTCATGGTATTGGAAATGGTGTATGAGGGCAAAGTGTGGCTTGGAAGGAGCGGGAACAGGAGCAGGTGAGAGGAGAAGGCTTGGCTTCAGAAGCAGGTAAAACAAGGTAGATATGGAGTGTGTCCGTTTGGGGGGAATAACAGAGTCAAGGGCTTGGTGCAGAACAATAAAGGGATTCGTGCTGAACAAGAAACTGGAGACTTGGAACCAGAAATGGGTTTCAGAGGTGGAAAGTATTGCCCAGTCAGTGAAGGAGTTGGGGATATCCAAGGGTAAAGTGAAGAACAGGAACATGTGTGGAGGACATTAATGCACATGAGAAAGAAGAGAGGGGACACCTGCACAAGGGGTGGGTTAAAGTAAAAGATGAGTCTGTGTTTGGAGAAGGTGGGTGATGAGGAAAGGGAAGGTGGTATCTGGAATGAAGTGATCTGGGGAGTTGTAGAAAGTCCAGGAGATAAAGATGGGAGAGGGTGGTTCCCAGAAAACTTGACAGAGAAACAGAGGAAATGGAGCTCCTTGGCATCCACTTCTTTGGAATAGATTTTTTTTTTCCCCCCTGTAAAGGTCTCCATACGTATCTATCATTCTCATTAGAGCAAACAATTTGAAATTACGTTTAACGTAAAACTTTTTTTGCTGTGTGGATTTAAAAAGTTCTTTCATTTTTTTATTTTTAAAGGAAGTCAGTCCTTCTCCAAGTGGAGGTTCATATCCACCCTCTAGATTGGTAGATTTGAATTCCAGGCTGGTAATTATAACAAATGGAAACATAACAACTGATTCAATGGTTTGTCTAGAAAATACTGTTAATATGCATGTAATGCAGAACCTACCGTCTAGCTAAGGAGACCTTTCAGTTTCAATTTTTCAAGTTTCAGTTTCATGTCTTTGTGCTTAGACTGTGCAATAAAACACTTTTCCCTCCAGGTCTTTAGATGGCCTTCTAACAATGCTGAAATGCTAGTTTTGAAAACAGAAAGAGATCTACTGCACTCTGCTCATTTTTCATCTGTTCCTGGAGCTGGATTTCCTTTGTGTAGTATTTTTCTTAACCAGTGGCTTTTCACTTTAAACCAAATGTGAACATTTCTGTAGTATGAGTTTTCTAGTTAAAAATCAGAGGAGTTAAGTGGAGGGTCACATTTCATACTGCTAAAAGAAAAATATTCTGCGTAAACAGAGTGCACAGGTATACAAAGTACTGTTTGCTGTTACACAAAGCATCCACAGGAGCAGCTTCAGGCGTGCTGATAATGGCAAACATCCCAATTCTGAGTTTTCCTTTGGTTGGCAGGAAGGAACAATTTGGTGTCTTGGTGAAGTGTTCAATTTCCATCTTCCTTCTTGTCATTGCTGATTTGGAATAAAAAAAATACAAAATGCATTGGTAGAGCACATAAGGAAAACTGAAAAATGTGCCACCTCTTTTCTGTCTGTTGGAAGGTTCTACTTGATGGTGAGAAAGGATGCCATCTTTTCCACTTATTTTCACCTCGAACTGATGAATACTTAAAGCCAGGCATAAGCCTGTGACAGCAGTCCTTCTCAACAGCCGTGCCTGCTGGGTGTTGCTTATTATGTCTCCTCAGATAGTACGGTGAGGACTGGGGTCTCGGACCTTTGCACATCCATCAGTGTTAGCACTTGTACACTGGTTCCTCCTTCACAGAAGCAGAGTCAGATGCAGGAGTATGTACTGCAGATACTCTTGCTCAGTATCTTCCCTTCTTTTCCTCCCCGCTTTCTCTCGTTCTTTCTCTGCCTTACAGAGTGCTAGAAACAACTCTGCATTTGTGGTCTTCATCCTTATAATAAACGGGTGTGGGACTGGCCTTTACTGGTTTCTGTTGGAGAGGGACAAAGACATAGTCTGGTAACATGTACAGAAAAAATGAGACTGTACTAGGGCAAAGAGTACATGTAACAAATATCATATCTTCTTCTGGTGTCTTCATCCTTCCCTCCAGAATTATGCCTGTGGCAAAGAGAGCTTTTATAGATGTGATGGCAGAAATTGTGTGCCTGCTTTAATATAACCTGGTGAGATAATCTATCAGTTCTAGCCTTTTTGTGGTGGCATGGGGTTTTTTTGGTAGTTTTGGGGTTTGTTTGGGGTTGTTGGGTTTTTGTTGGTTTGGGGGGTTTTTTTGTTAGCTGTGACTGGATTTTGGGTCAGCCTGTCAAACCATTATATTGCCTAATTGTTTCAGTGCACACTTGTAAAACCAGTCTCTACTTTTTGGTGTAAGATTTCTTGACTTGGAGTTATTGAGGAGTTTGTATGCAAATACTGCTTCAAAGTTTCCTGGTTCAAAGGTTCTTCTCCATCTGGTGCCAGTATATAAGGTAGAATGTGGAACGGCTGAATGCCTGACCAAGACTTGAGTCACTGACAGATGTAATCTTCAGTATCTCGTGTTGCAGCTCGATCCCTCTTGCACTAAATTGAGTGGCGAAACAAACTTCGGCAAGAACTGAGAATGTCTAAACCTGTTCATAGTTATAAATGTTTTTCCCCTTGAACTTGAAAGACCTGCCTGGTGACTCTTTGGTATTGAAATCCCACCCTGGCACTGGAACGCTGGTGAAACTGGTGTGTTGATTTTGGCACTTGCATAAATAACCTCCTTGGAATGTTTTCCAGTTCGTGTGCTTTTGTTAATGAGTCTCTGCAACCTGCAGACATCTGGTAATGTGTCCTTCCTGGCTCTGAGGCATGTTGTGAGAGTTATTACTACAGTAGGTAAAACAGCAGGATTTTTTTGGCAATAACTGTGCTTTTTACATTTTTCTAATTTTATTTTTTTGAACAGATTGGGGCTGCTTTGTTGTTTCTGGTTTTAACTTACATTGTCCCATCTCTTCCCTCATTTGTGTAAGAGTATGCGTTTGTGTGTCTCAAAGGGAAAAAAGGCACTAAGTAAAAATGCAGGAAAACTTGTCTTGAGTCAGAGGGCAGAGAAGCTCTCTTGCTGTCCTCCTCCCATACTATTCACCAGTGGTGCAGAGGGTGTTGAAGTGAGTTTTGTGGAAGGTTTTTCTAGCCAATTTAAACTTAATAATTGAATAATAAGTAATAATACAAAATTGGGCAGTTTCTTCTACCCCTAAATGTATTCTATGCTTACAGTTAAAGAATTAATCTATTTTATTTAATCTGGGGCCAAGGAAAATTCTGACTTTCTTTATTTGAATCCAAACAAAATTTTGGTTATGACACTCTGGAAAAGATTTTACAACACAATAGGAACAGTGTTTGAATTGCCAATACCTTTATCAGAGTTGTATACACTTAGTGAGAGTTGTTCATGCTCACAGATGTATTGAGAGCTGAATAAAAGATGTGTCACTGGACTTCAGCCAGTCACACACTAAAGACTAATCCTTGTAGTATTTGTCATAATGTTGTAAATTTTTTCTTTTGCATTACCTACATCTGTGGGAAAGATGCTAACTGGTAAAGCACAGCAGAATTGATTCATAGTTTTTGAGCAATTAACAGAGGCTGAGATCAAAAGATGTTGTTCAAGCACTGTAACTTGAATGTCTTTTAAGTTTTTTTTCACCTTTAATTTGTGTTTTGGCTTTAGAGCACTAACAATGTAAGGAGATGCCACTGTAATCGGTGAAATTTGGTCTGTGGTGATGAGTGACTGTAACTGACAGCTGGACTCAAGAGACGCAGAAAATGGGAGGCTTGGGGAGGCATCTAAATGGGAAGAGAGGGATGAATCTGCACACTCTTCTTGGGTTTACCTCCACAAAGCTGCAAAGGTGTCATCAGCAAGAAAATTACAGTGGCAGCCACCAGATTATTGTAACAGAGAAGTGCAGTAAAGTTAAGTGATCAAAAACATGCAGCTCATGCAGGTGTCAAAGCAACAGTCTGTCTGCAGTAGAGAAGAGGAGTAATCAGAAACATCAGCAGAGAAGTGAGGTGATAAGACTTGCAGTTCTGAAGGACTGTGTGAGATGGAGTGGCAGCGGGTATTTGGGTATCAAAAAAGCAGGAGGCTGAAGTGGTGAATGCTGGTCATGATCAGAACATAGGCAGGAGTTCTAGCAGCCAGACTGACATCCTCTCTTTGTATGCCCAAGTCTTACTGCTTCTTCAGAACAGGCAAGCTGATGAGCCTCAGACTGAAATAGAGGAAAAGAGCAAAAAAATCCTGCACAGGGCTAGAGTTCTGTGTGGAACCCAGAGGGGTCCTGCTGACACTCATGCTCTGAAGCAAGCCCACCTGAGTGGAATAAGTAGTTTTGTTCAGATTTTACAGTGCTGTAAAATCAGTGATCTCAGAATTAGCACTTCATAGTAATGATAATTTTCTACCTGACTGATGTGTGGGCTTTGTTTTTTATCTAGGCTGACTTGTTCTTTGGGGGTGGTGTGATGAGACAAGTAAATAACCCTTGAATTAAAGTTGCTAGAATGAAACAAATCTCAGGCGTATGACTTAGACATGCACAACTCATTTCAGACCTTTTCCTGATGTCTAGCTTACTAGAGAAGAACATGAGAACTTCTTTAAGCCTCCAGTCTTTGGAACAGTTACTCATGTGCCTAGAACTAAGCACATGCTTGCCCCCATTAATTGAAGTCTGTGCTCGAAATAAGTTGTGTGCTTAACTGTTAAGTGGGCTTGTGGTCTCAACTGTGTACTTGATGCCTATGCAGTGGTTTGGCAAAGTCTGTTGTAAGCATGTGATCAAACCCTTGGAAAGCATGGCTCTTCGTCAGTTAATGACTCTCAGCCAAACCAGTGACATTCTGATACAGTATTACTTCATGGTGGTCACAATGATGTTTTCCTTTCAGCATGCCATTTAGTGTGTGCAGTTTGCCCCAGTGGTACCGCTTCATGTTTAGGTTTTCAAACATTGGATCTGATGTCTTTCTGTACTGCTGGACGGGTGCCATCTTTTTTTTGAAATTACAAAGATTTTCATTTTTTTTTAACTGTCAGCTTGTCTTTTTTCTCTGTGATATCTCACCTGATGCTGCCTGTTAGATGTTGCCTGTTTTTAAAAACAATTTCACTAAAAAAAAAATCAGTATCTACATGTTATTTCCCTCACTACTCTATTCCCTCTACCAAAAAAAGGTCTTCACTACCTCTGAATAAAACAAAACCCTTAAAGAATTGCTTATTGACTAATAGAGCAAAATTGAAATGACTGAACTTAAAATAACCTAGTTCTAACCCTCTTTGGCAGTAGAAGAATGTATGTTCTGTTTCCATTTGTTGGCATGCTGTTGTCCAGTATGGATAAAGAAAAATAAATTGAACATTTCTTGTATTTTCTTAATTGTTAGCCGCTTGGAAAATTACAGGTCAGGTAAATTGATAACCCTGTAAGTATTATTCAGTCCATAGTTCTACTGTTAGCTTTCATTAACTGCTTTAAGTGCATGATGACTCAGGCTGGCTGGTTCCACTGCTGCATTTTTCCATTGTCGAAAAGTATAGAAGTTTTGATCTCATCAGGGCTGCATGGCTTTACTTTGTTTGTTGGCTAAATTGTTTGGGTCTCCATGCTCCAAAACTGGATAACGCAAACTTCATTCATGGAAGAGCAAACACTTTGTGTACAGTTAGGGCATCAGTTGCCAGCTCATTAACATTCACTAATTTTATCTCTTGCTTTTCACAGCTCCTCATGTTAGATACACCAATTAGACACTTAGTGTGTACATATATATATGTATAGAGTTGTTTTTTTTTTTCTGTATGGCACTGTATTCTGTGAATATATCAAGGAACATCATTTAAGGATCTATACATGCTTTAAAGCAAATAGCAGAGTTATTGCACTAAGAAACGTTTGCTCACAATCTGAGCACTGGTTTCTAAGGACTTTGATTCACAAGCTAAACTGGCTAACCAGGTTGCTGCTCCTATCATACATACAAGGCTGGGAAAGCTGATACTCTTGTGAAATAATTGCATCTTAGTGCAGTGATTTAAGGAAAACCATCCCAGATCTTGTTTTGTCAAAAGAATGTTGTCCTGTAACTTTGGTCTGTAATAGCTTGTGAATCAGAAGCCTTGAGCAGCTGATTGCTGCTTTCTTCCATTAAAGTGTGTTTATGATACAAAGGAAGGTGAGTGGGCTATAAATGCTCTATTTGTTTGTTCTGTTTTCTAAGTCACAGTTGCATCCTTTTAAAAACAGCTTTTTCCTTGGTAAATAGTGTATATTAAATTGACACGATATGTACTTTGACTAGTGGAAAAGCTTTTGTGGTATTTGTCTAGAATCTCAAACTTGGGTTTGGACTGAACTGTGGATTTTGCAAATACAGACCTGACAGTTCACTAGAACACAGATCATTTCAGCTCAGGTTTAGGGATTCCTGACCAAGATGTAGTGACATGTTGGCTATATTGTGAAAGAAGAACCTTTTTATGTGTGGGTGACTATAGAAATCCTCTAATTTTTGAACTAAGATATTTCGGTAAATTTACTGTCTACAGCTAGATTCTAAATCCACTTAACTTGAAAGCTTCAAAAGGCATTGGGATTTTTTGCCTCTAATACTTTGAGTAAGAGAATAAATTTTTTTATTCCCTTCTCATGGTGAGTTTTGGAACTGGCAAACAAACAGCAGTGCTTTTTGAAGCTCTGTATGATAAGCAAACAAAGGTACGTTTCCTTTGTGAGCAGGAACAAAGAGTTAAAGCAGCTTTCAGGTTGCTAAAACTAATAATCTCAGTGTTTATAGGAGTAGTAATTGCCATCTGGAACAAAAAGGTGGAAAGTGTTGGTTTTGGGGTTTTTTAAAATCAAATTTAGAGGGTTCATTTTTCTGAAAACATGTACCTTTGATGCAAAATAAAAATATTCTAAGCATAAAACTAAAAAATCCTAACTTTTGCACCCAGAAATTAGCTTGGGAATGCAGATGCTTACATTTGGATAAATTAGTAGACAGAGGACATTAGATTAAATTGGCCAGTTCATGTGGGAATCAGGTTGAAATTAGATGCTTTTAATAAAACAGGGAACCAAAGATGTTACTCAAAGTCTTCTTTTTGTGAATCCTTCATTACTTTTGTGTATTCAGTAAATGTTGGGAGTTGATCTATGAATTTAGCATTTTGCCTTGCCTAAAGCCATGTTGCACTTGTTTATATCTAGTTACCACGAGGAAAGAAAGAATTAACATGTAAAACATAGAGCTGGAAAAAGTTGGAAGTTAAAGCTAATATTTTTTTGTGAGGGTTATTTATAAAGTGACATCTCTGTGGTTACTCATCTCTTCCTGGCATGGAAGACTCTTAAAGGTACTTATTTGTAAAAATACACATTATTCACAGATACAGATGTTCAAGACTTATTTTAAGCTAACACTTGTTTTCAGTCTGTACCTCTGGGTGAAGTGTCTGGCAGACATCGTAACTCGAATGTGCTGTGACATAGTACATGACCCATACTGCATGCCTTTGTTTATGCTATCATACCACAACAAAACCAGACTTTTTTTTTTTTTTTCTCTTCTCTAATATAGATTGGAGGATGCTGCAGTCTTAACGTCTTTTCTGTACGTGACAACAGATTATCTCGAATTCCCTCCGAAATTTCACAAGCCACTGAACTTCATGTCCTGGATGTTGCTGGAAACAGGTAAGAGATTTCTGTATTGTCACAATCTTTTGCTTGATTGACTTAATTCCATCTAACTGCAAAAGATATTGCATCTAAGAATGAAGTAACAAAGAAACAATCATGACTTCTGTGTTAGTGTTATTGTTGAAATTGTCAAAGTAGTCTTCCCTCTTGGCACAAAGTAGCATAAGTTGTGTGTTGTCATGAGTACATTTTCTGGATTGCTTTGACCAGCAAGGAAAAGCTGGATTTTTTAAAACTCTGGAATTGTATATTTCTGAGTTAAAACTGAGAATCTAGACAATTTAGTAGAGCTTCAGCTGAAACTACCAGCCTTAATATCAACTGACACTAATACTGGGTGTCTTATCTTAGAGATACAGCGTAAATGACAAATAACACCTGTGGCAAATGGACCCACCATTTTTAAAATGTCTTTTTAAGTCAGCTTAAACTACGACTCCCATGAATCATCAGGGACGCTGGCGCCCGGACCGCGACAACACCACTTTGACCTTGCAGTTTCTTATGTATCTTAGTCAATATGCTTCAGATGTGAAGATGCAAAAAAGAAGTGGATTGAAGCAGAAACCGGCAATTTAGTTCAGTTGCTTAGTAGGAAGTAAATGGAGGAAAACCAACCAACCCTCCAAAAACAACCCTCAGCATTGTTTTATCTGTTATTCACAGCTCAGAGAATTATTAGATAAAGTCAAGCTGCAGATTCTTTTTAAAAGAATGAAGCAGTTGATGACTACTGCAATGCCTTATATTAGAGGCATTAATCTCAATCGTGTTTATTCCAACTCAAGGATATGTACTTTAGAGTCAACTTAATGACCACCTATTAAGAGAATGACCACCTTAAGATTGCCCTGACTTTTTTACTTTTCTGTTTTGCACTAGGCTGACGTATCTTCCCCTCTCACTGACTACGTTAAAGCTGAAGGCTTTGTGGTTGTCTGATAACCAGTCCCAGCCTTTGCTGACGTTTCAGACTGACACAGACCCTGAAACAGGAGAAAAGATTTTAACATGTGTATTACTTCCTCAAATGCCTTCTGAGCCTGGTTGCCAAGGTAAGTGCCTAGAGTCATTTTTTCATTACATACAGAAGTACTGTTACTTTGTTTACTGTGTTGTCTGTCCCATAAAGGTTTGCAAAACATGCATAAGTTCTAATGAGCAAAGTAGCAAAGTTCCGGTTGAATTTTCACTTTTAAACTTTTTTTTTTTTCCTCTTTAATCATACTAGTTTTCAGAAGACTTGAAAAAGATGGCTGTGAATGTTATTGAAAATATAATGACACCAGCTACAGTAAATAAAGCACAGATCTGGAAGAAGACGACTTAATTATTATTCTGAGGCTTGCCAGTGGGCCAATTAGTGGTGTCCATATTTGTGTACATTGATTATACATCTTAAAATACATATAATGTAGTGAAAATTCTTGACTTTCCAACTACAGTCTCTTTACCAGAAAAATAATTGCGTAGCTAGTAATAAACAGTAGACATCGTACTTAGTCAGCCAAGATGCTGTCCAGTATTGTATTCTTCAACAAATGCAGAATTGCAGTATAAGCTGCTTTTACCTTTTGTGCTGAAATTTGCCTCTGGGTCAGGTGGAACCATTAGCTCTTTTCACTGTTGGCTGAGTTGTTGCTCCCATAATTTCTGGATGGTTTTTGTCTGCAAGCTTTTATAGCTGTGTATGAACATTCAAGGGGATTAATCTGAGCTAATATTTAAACTTTTACTGTAATTACTGGAGAGTAATTTATGCCACCCAAGAATAGACTTCTAAAAAAATCACGTGGATTCTTCTTTTCTGAGTACAAAGGGGGCCTGAGGAGAAAACCTCAGCTGTAGATACCTGTCTTCTAGGTACATAAACTTACATAGATTAATTCCACTCTTTGAATACTATGCATCGGGAGCAAATAGAAACCATGAAAGCAGTAGCAGTATAGAAATGGCTCTGTTTTCTGTTGTCTTCTGGATTTTAAGAATACAAGTTGCATTAAGAATTAAGATGATAAAAGAATTAGCCCCTTTAGATTCAGAGAAGATTAAGCTAGTTCAAGAAGAGTCACTGGGGTAGACTGACTTTCTCGAAAGGCCTCACTACTAGAAATTAGATTTCCTCCTTTCCAGATAAACCTCACAGCTTCAGGGGTAGAAAGAGTTGGAATTAAGATTGTTGAAAATGTATGCCTGGTAATACTATAAGCATGAGGTCAGTAAAAGCAATGATCCTGTGTTACAGAATGCCATTTAGGGAAGTGGTTCATGTCAGATGGCAGCAATGATCCAGAAGAAAAGCATGTATAGTGGCAAGTATATTAAATTATATAATCAGTACTCAAACTGCCACAAACCTGAAGCAGTCCAAGTACAGAAATTTTTCCTTTATACAGAAACTATTTATTGTGTGTACTTGATAACAGAAAATTAATGCAAGTTCTGTTTTCTATCAAAAAATTAGAAATTGCCCGTTATAAAACTTGATTGAGTGATTGGTTGGATATTGCAGGTATTAACAGTGTAGGTTGTTGACGTTTTAGACTTTCTGTGGATCTTCAGTCATGTTTTGCTATTCTAACAGATAACCTACCACGATGTGGTGCACTAGAGAGTTTGGTAAATGAAATGTCAGATGAAACATGGAATGAGCGGGCAGTGAACAGAGTCAGTGCAATTCGCTTCTTAGAAGATGAAAAAGATGAAGAGGATAATGAAATGGTATGTTTTCCAAGCCTTTGGATACCTGCAGACACTGTGACTTGAATGCAAACGTGTAAAAAGTATCTGAGCTCTCTTGCTGTAAATATTTCAGCTGCTTTTTGCGTGTTTGTTGCAGAAGCTGTTCATGTTGGCTGCCAAAACTTTTCATATTGACTTAAAATGCCTTTTTTTTTTTTTTTCTGCTTTGAATATAACTTTTATGTTCTGATGCAGGACAGTCTTTGTTTTGCTTTGTGTTCCCTTGTCTGCTCAGGATGTTTTCTTTCCAGAAACAAGATAGGATCTTTCTCTGCATCTGTGAAGCTTTTCTGCCTGAAAGTACATGGCATCTAATTTAGGATTCCAGCACTGGCATGTGTCTCCATTAAGTTTGCCATTGTTTGTCACTTTAGTTGCTATTTCCAATCTTTTCCTTTCTTTCTCTCTTTAATTCTTCTTTTTTTTTTTTTCCTCCACCATTTGCATTGAAACAACCATAGTGTCCATGAACAGCAAGAATGTTGCTCATTAGTTTCCCACTTAAACAAAGGATGTGGGAACATCTGTCACTGTACTTATAAGACCTCACCATTAAGTTGGGCTCTGCATGTCCTGAAGATCAAAATGCAACATGATCTTTAGCTTTACTAACTTTAATTAATAATTAAAACTCTTTAAACTTTAAGACTGCTTCAATCAGATTTTCAGCATGCTTCTCTAAAAACTTGCTGGTGGTCCTCATTAGAGCTCAGCTTGAGAGACTTCAGGGCACTGTCTGGATTGTAGCACGCTAGAAACATGGTTCTCTTTTAAGAAGTGACTATAAAAATTCTTAGAAATTAACATTTGAAGTAAGGTGGTCGCTTAATCCAAAGCACCAGAAACTGAACGTCTCTAAAGTGTGGTTTGTAGGCTGACAGATAAGGGAGTTCAGAATGAATTTAACAACCCCTAGAATGTCTATACAATAACAAGAGCTCAGGTGTTAATGATAAGTACTTTCAGTCATGATATTACAGCCTGACTTGAGGTGAGAACTTTCTTAGGGGAAGAAGAAGTTTGATCCTGCTAGGGAGGAGGAAGGATAGATTTCCAAAGCAGTCTTGACCAGTTCACCCATTTATGAGTGATCAGTTCAGCTGTAATCTGCACAGTTTACATGTGTACCACTCAAAAGTAATTACATGTGTATATGTATTATACTGATACATATTCGTTCAATTTTTCTTGGTGTTCTGTTGGTCTCTAATTTGGATGGTAACTGGGGGTTTCATAAATTTTGTTTTCCTTGCAAAGGTTTCAGCACAATGATGTTAGACGTTCTTGTGTCTAAGATGAGAGAGAAATGCTCCCTCTTCTTCCTTTCAAGATATTTGTTCTCACTTGACAAGAGAACAAAACAGTGTGTTGGGCCTGGAAGGTATACAGGGCTCCACACAAACATGTATTTGACACTGTAAAGAGCTCTTGTTGGATTCTTTCAAAACCAGCTGAATGTTTTTTGTTTGAAATGTGATCTTAAATTACTTGGATGGTTTTTAGGGGAAAACAAAAAAAATTCCCGACTATATTTATGAAAGAATCTTCACTTTAGTGGCTTTCAGATTAGTAGGTCAAGAGAGGAAAAAATTTGCTCCTAGATACTTCTCTTTCACTGTCTTCATAAACAAGCAGCTATGAAAATAATGTTCAATATAGAGCATTGTAGTTTGAAAGGGGGGAAAAAAAAGAAAAAAATCGATACCTATTATTTGGTATGTGAATGCTAAAGCCTTGAAAGTGTATGTTATTTTCAAAGAGACAAAGGCAAAACCACTTATTGCACTGTTTATTTTTAGAGAACACTTCTAAGGCGAGCCACTCCACACCCTGGAGAATTAAAGAACATGAAAAAGACAGTGGAGAATTTACGGAATGATATGAATGCTGCTAAAGGACTGGATTCAAACAAAAACGAGGTCAATAATGCCATTGACAGAGTGACCACTTCTGTGTAGAGTTTCATCTCCGGGTTTTACCTCCTGTGTCTTCCCCTGCTGTTGAAATGTTCCTGTCATCTTCTGGGACCTCACTGAGCCCCTTTTTGTTTTTAACCAGAACCTGATTCATCATCTCCATATATGTGAAAAGTGCTGCCCACTGGAAGAAAGTGCCTTATTTCATCCAGGCAGTGAACCAATAATTTCCAAATCAATATTGTAATTTTAATAGTGCTAGGCTTTTTTAAGTATAATACACTACTGTATGCAGAATACAATATTTTTGTCTTAAACACAGGGGAAATAATGCTTTTCTTTTCCAGAGTGCTGGGTTATCTTTTTCCCAATGGCTGGATGTGCTGGTGAGAAATATAGTTTTGTGGAAAATTGATACACTTTTTTATTTTTTTGGCAGCTCAGATGGTGTAAATTTTAAATTTTTGTATAGGACTTTCATAACAAAATGATGTATTTCATTTTTAAGAGAAAATTTATCTTGAGCGGTACATATTTTAGTATTTGTGTAAGAGAACAAGTTTCACAGACAACTGTATTCATTTGTTTGTACCACCCATTGTGCCTTATTGTGTCTTGTATGTCATATTAGTCTTAAATATAGCAGTTCTTGAGGAAAGTGAGTAGATTTAAATTTGGTCTCCTGTTTTAGATATGTTTTTCTTTACAGACAGTAATTTGTTGGGATTTCTACAGCAGAGAATTTATGTTTATATCATGGGATTTTAGGTTGTGAAGCACAAATGTTAGTTTTGTTGTAAACAGAATTAAGATTAAAATGACCAAACTGCTATTGTTTATTACATGATGCACTCACACTTTAACTTAGTTGTAATGAAACATCTTGTTTGGGATGCTGTGTTGCATTGCAGTCACTAGAAGTTCATGCTTCTGTTGTTTGTTGGTTTTTTGTTTTTTTTTAATGTGCCATCTGTAAAATAACTTGAAAAGCAGCACGATAGACATTCAGAAGCACAGTATGAAACTAGTTTTATGTATTACACAAGAAAGCATGATTCTTTAAAGTGCTTTGATGGTTTTATATATTTATATAAAACCATAATAAAAAAATCTTTAAAAGCTTCAGTAGATTTATTGTATCATTAAACGAACAATTAAAGTATTTATAAATAATACTGGAATTTACTATCATTGTTACTGTGTTACACTTCCAGCGGTCCAATGCTGATTTCAAGGTCTTAAGTCTGTGTGTTCTGGTTTATTTACAAAGGTAAATATTAACTGAGTTCAATTCAGTAAATAACAATTTTGCAAAAGACCTGATAAAGATTGATTTTGGTGTGTCTGGGTCCTGTATGAGGCACAAACTTAACAAAGACCACTAACTTGTTTGGTGCAGAGACTTGAGCAGTCTGAGTTCAGAGCAAGGATTTGACATATTTAGTGTGAGCTAATGCAATCAACCCAAATTTCAACAAAACAAAAGACCTCACACTTCATGTATGACTAACCACATCCCTTCTGCTGACAATTTATTCCAGTAAGCATTGGTTATATGAGGGTTTCTGGGAGAAGAGGGGAGAGAGGAGATCAGGGAAGTCATAATAACTTCTGTGATAAAATGAATAACTGCAATATTTGATAATTTCTGTAGTTTAACTTTTTTATTTGAAGCTTTTACAAAAGGCATTACTTTCTTTTTGATATTGAACAAGTAAGTATTGCAAGCCATATGCAAATCTATATTCAAATATAATCTGGCAAAATACATTCATTTTTATGATTCTTATCCCAGAGATTCCTCATTTAAGCTTCAAGGCTCTCTTTGCAGAAGCAGCTGGAGCTTGATAGATGCTGGATTAGTTCATGGGTAGCCTAATTGAATTCTTCCCAAGGCAGAGTTCTGCCAGTTGTTCTTGGTAAGCTTCTATTAAAAAACAAAAAAGAAAATGAGGTTTTGGTACAGTTGACTCCAGCCTTGGGCAGAATTTTCTTTTTAAAGTCCTCACTGGGACTGACACAACAGAAGTTTATAAATGTAGCAAGCTCTGTACCCTGAGTCCAAGTAAACCTCGGCAAACCCATTTGAGATGAAAGTGAGTTGCTAAAAAAGACAGACCAAACAAAGCCAAAGGCAGCAAGACTCTGTGCTCTGTGATGACAGTTTTTCATTTGGAGACTGTGGTTTGTTTTGTTTTTAGTGTCTGATCTCTGGAGTGGTCCATATGTGTGCCATATTCAATTGCTTTGCTCTTTTAGGGGCTGGGTCTAATGCAAGGAAAGAAACACCATAACATTTGCACACTGCTTTATTAGCTAAACAGGTAACCAGGGAAAAGCAATTGCCCGTAGTGGTGGAGTGGATTTAATATTAACCTGCATGTGGGTTCTCTTTACTGAAACTCACAATTCCATAGTCTTACAAGAGTAGAGGAGGGGGGGGGGAATAGCAGTCTTTTGCTACCGTTGTTATTGTAGTTAGTGTACTAACGGATATCCCCTGTGTGTTGCTCCAGGCTTTTTCCACATTCATGTGTTAAGATTATTTTTCTGGCTTACACACTGTATTTTTGATAATCAGCATGTTGTGGGAAAGTGAGTACTAGAAACTTGCATACTGCTGACCTTTCCAGCAGGTGACTTGTTTATGTCCAAGACAAGCTGATCAGCCTGCTTCTTGTCTAATATTAGTGGTTTACAAGTGCTGGTGAACTGCTTTTTAGATTATTAGCTCCTTAGCAACTTTCAGTACTTGCTGCTTGTGAATTGAGCTTTTGAGAGGAGAGGAGTGACACCAGGGATTTAAATTTTAAAAAAATACATTCTGTAGTATGTCAATTGATCCTAGCCTGCTTGACTGTAAATGTCTACCTCCTACCGAGACTGGAGCATCCTAGTTATCAGATATATCTAGATCTTTTGTTAATGTAGAATTCACTGTTGTTCTTTGCCCTGACCATGGAAAATAAAATTACTTTAATAATAGTAGGCGTTTATCGCCTCTTCTGTGGTTCTTCTGGGAACAGGATGATCAGTCATGGGTTCTGCCAGAGCAGAGGGCTTTGAGGAGCTCAGTGCATGTGCCCGGACTGTCTGTACCTTGTACTAACTTTAGGAGCAAGAGTTCATGGCAGTCCGATTTTGAATTTGTAACTTGTTGAGAATGTGCCTCTTAAAACTGATGTTGTTAGTCTATTAACACTGAGATCTTGAGAAGTAGCTTGTCTTTATACAGAAGAGGTCCTCTCCTGAAAAGCACATCAGTAGTGTCTATGGGAAGGACTCTGTGGCTCCTCAGTGATGTTTCAGAGAAGGGATTTAGCAAATCTCCCTTGGCGTTAATACCAGGAAGTCAGCACCTGATGTCCAATAACCTTTGACGCTGTTTTCTCTTTGTGTTCATCTGTTGCTGGAGGATGTGGTCTTGCCTGAAACATCTGGATGTGCAACTGGAGGCATGGTAACAGCCATACCCAAAATGTTAGCAATGCTCATGGTGGTGGATGAGTAATGACTGTGGTAATTCTCCTCAGAATCCACAGATGCATGCAAAACATCAGCGAAGCATCAGGAGCTTGAATTTCAGTTTGTAAGCGTACCCAGAAAAATGCAGACAGGAGTTAGCTCTTCAAATTTAGTTTTGTGTTGGACTACAACTACTTTCTTTTGGTCTTGAGGCACACTCAAGCAATTTATTGGACTGTGCCAATGATGAAAATACTTTGATTC
This sequence comes from Coracias cyanogaster, assembly GCA_033124195.1. Lineage (NCBI taxonomy): Eukaryota > Metazoa > Chordata > Aves > Coraciiformes > Coraciidae > Coracias > Coracias cyanogaster. The sequence goes on along the minus strand of JAVSBS010028022.1, from coordinate 28,843 downwards.
TCTCTGATCTCTCCCAATAACTTGCCAGTTTTACCCAAATCCCAAATAAATGGGCTACATTAAAGCATTTTGAAGTGGCTCATAGGAGATATGATTGTCCTGTATTTCTGGAAAATTAAACAGGGCACAATATGAACGTAATATGAGTGAATTTCACTAATGTTTGTTGATGACATCATGGACTTTCACTAAGGAACTTAAAAGCAAAGTGAAATCTAAACTAACCAAGAAAAAGAGTGATTGTTTGAATATATCTGATGATTTTTTTTTTTTCCATTCAGAAGTGGATAAAACTGCAAGTCTGAAGAGTGTTTGCATATTGGGTGTTTTTAGAATAACCTACAGCATTGTTTTATTATTTTTATTTTAGTAAATGGTGTCTTCAGGAAATTAAAAAATCTTATCTGGCTAGTTAATACTTGAACATCTAAGTTTAAAATTAAGTTAGGTGTTTACTGCTAGCAAAGTTTCCTCAGGGAAGGCTTGCTGCAATAATCTGTTTAGGAAGCTTTTATGTTGCCTCTTCCACAGTGAAAGCATTTCCAAGAATGCCTTTGTTTCAGCAGCATTTTGTTTAGCTTTCATTCTTATTTCATGCGAATCACACAAAGCTCTTTTAAAGACAGCCTTTTGTACTTTAAAAATGGAATGAGTCTGAAACAGTTTTTAATTAGTAGAATATGTTGTGTATAGTTACACTTAAAAGGAAAAGTGTTTATGTTCTAGGAAATACATCTTAAAGACATTTTCTTTTCCATATTTGCTAATTAAGCTATTTAAGCAAGTATCTTGTTAAATAGAAGAATAGACAGAGAAGTGTGATTGGAGTTTTGGGCTGAATTGTAGTAGCAGATATATTACCATAAAAATATTCTAGGTAACTGAGAACACTGGTTTATACTTGCTGATGGTGACCAGGTTGTTGTTGTAAGCAGAGTGGTTCTTCGTCACTGTATGATTTCAGTATGGTACTTCAGAAATGTGGGTGGTTTTCACATCTTGGCTTCCATTGTTAGGGTGTTTTGGATTATTTTTCATTTGGCAGAATGATTTAGGGTGATACCTAGCATTTGCACACCTTTGTTGTTGCCTGCAGGAAATTCATTCTCTAGAGGATTTATTAGTGAGATCTTATCCAAATAGACATCTTGTACTTTATGAGAACAATTTGTCCTCTTAACATACAGAGGTATGGTACAGAGAAGTATTTATGTTCTGAAGAGATTGCCTTTGAAAACATGAAAAAGATGTTGAAAGGAGGTAAAAAGGGAGCCCACCTGACTTACTGGGGAAACATTGAAGGAAAATGATCTGTTACCAAGCAGTTAAGATCATTACTAATGAAGTGAGATGAAAAATGTATTTCCATGGAACATAACAACTGCTGAGGCTGATAAATAGTTTTTCCCTCCAAACACTGCTTCTGCATTTACAAAACGGTTGCACAGTCCAAATACCCATGGAGCTTAACAGTGCTAAATACTGGCTTTACCTTCTTCCTTTGTTCCAAATATTTTTAAGAGAATGTAAATCTATGTGCCTCACTGTGTTTGCTTCAAACATTGGCTGCCTTAATCTTTTTGGGTCTCAGCTTCCCCAAGTATAAAGCACAAGAAGAAACTTCTTACTCTACCTAGGTAGTAAGAAGGAGAATGGATTTTTTGGATTAGGATAGTTGCTCGTAGCCTCTTTTGTCTCAAAACATAGTCCTATAGTATTTAATATAATGAGAATGAGTGAATAAATTACTGGATGTTGTTTTATAGTAGCTTTGTTTCTCGAGTACAAATCTACGATCTGTTAGCTGAACCACAGCGATTTCCACCTTGAGGGGTGATGGAAGCTTATTGCCCATCTAATGCAATTTTCATTAATACATCAGAGTAAGGAGTTGGGTTTATTTTTGGAAGGGAAAACAAAATCCAGTAAAAAAATGAGATTGAGTGGTCGCTTTGTTTTTAAGCACAGCAAACAAAGCCGCACTTTCCAATGCT
>JAVSBS010028022.1:13806-24784 GCA_033124195.1 Coracias cyanogaster | reverse complement strand
GATGTTGAACAGGACTGTTCCCAGCACTGATCCTTGGGGGACTCCACTAGTTACAGGTCTCCAGCCAGACTTTGCACCATTGATTACTACACTTTAGGCTTTATCATGTAGCCAGTTTTAATCCATCTCACTGTCTGTTCTTCTCCCTCACACTTCCTGAGCTTGCTCACGAGGATGTTATAGGAAATGGTGTCAAACGCCTTGCTAAGGTCAAGGTAGATTACATCCACTGGTCTCCCTGCATCTACCCATTCAGTTACGACATCATAGAATGCTTTCAGACCATGGGTGTAGGAGAGAGTGTGTCATCAAGGAAATGACATCAGTTTTTGGGAAAGTTATGAAAGCCTATCTAGAGCTTGCAGTGTATTGGACATAGGGAGAAATGTGGAAGAGTATTTGTGCCAGAAATGAGTGTCCTGTGAGATTCATTCCTCTAGCAATATTGTTTCAATCTCAGATTTATGTTTCTTTCAGACGTAGAAAATTAATTTAAAAAGGAAAAAAAGGATGTCTATTTTTTTTGTTGATAATTAAAATGAACAACGGCCTCTAAAATAAGGAGTATTTCAAAGTGTCTAAAAAAAAAAAAGTCTCCAAACAATCTTTGTGCCAAATCAAAACTCCGAGTGTGTATGTTTGGGGGTGGTGGTGGAGTGGAATAATCCGTAAGACCTTCAAGTTATTAGTTTAAATTTCTAGGGTTATGCCTCACCAACAGCTAGAATTCCTTTTTTGCTATTTTCCACTTCATAAATTATATTAACTTTGTGATTACAAGACATAGTCCCATCATAATATTTGAAAGATAGTATGCAAGAATCAGGCTTCAGAAGTAATGAAATATTTGGAGGAGAGGTTTTTTTAGAGAATTGGATTTGATTCCTTGCAAGTGGGATTGCTGGGGAGTAGAGACCATACTGATATTCCAATAACTCATATTCAAAATGGCTAAGAGCTACTCTTCAAAAGGAAAAGTAAATATCAGCGACTCTTCCTTCATACTTGCTAATGCAGCTCATGCCTGGTCTTGCGAAATGTGCACATGCCTATTTTGAGGGGCGCAGTGTGCCAAGAAAGGCCTTCCCTCATCTTTGGACAGACAGCTGAATGAAATGCAAAGTCTGGCCCTGGATATTTCTGCAGGTAACTTCAGGTTGGACGTAGACTAGCCTTTCCACACCGGTTTTTAAGGTGGCAGAATTTCAGTATATGACCCAGTAAGGCACCTGTACATATAGGATGTGCATTTGCTGTGGCACAAAGCAGCTGGCTGCTGGCTATCGTTAAGAAAGAAACATCTTTCAGCAGTGAACAGAACCAAGAGAAACATCAGTGTGTGAAAAGCTTATAAATGTTGTCCAGTGTGCATGAGAGAAGCAAATCTTCCTAGGAGTTGTTAGCTTGGCCAGTAATTACGATCTTATACAAGTCATTTAAAGTTTCCAGAAATGTGTCCTTCTTAGTCTAAACAAAAGGAAAAACAAAAAGGAGATACAATTTGGCATTGAATACATTAGATAATATATCTGAGTTTATGCCTGGCTTTAAATGAGTTCATGGCTATCATGGGTGAGATTCAACTCTGGACTGACACCTGGATTTTGGTATCTAGGTGTAGTGTACCTGTCTGTGAGCTGGGGGGGGGTTTCCAGGCCCCTGATGGTCAGTGGGGTCGGAGCTAATGCAGTTGGTGTGGCCTGGGGAATAATTCATTTTACTTCAGTGCAGAAGCCTATGAGCTGGCTAGCTGAACAGTCACAAAGCATCTGTGTGCTTGTGTCATTTCCTAAATCAAATAATGGACAGCAAGGACATTATATGTAGATGACTGAGTTGTGTGGTGTCGACATTAAACATTCTTACAAAGAGTGAAGAAACGCCACAAAGTAGCTGATAAAAAAGAAATAGTACCTTTCTTGAGAATTTTCAGATTACTGGTAAGATGGACATTTTATTTATTACACATTATTATACTACCTGCTCATTAGATGTGTCAACTTACTGTTATATGTGTTTTCATAACGTGTTAAACTTTTTTTGAATATTAGTAAAAAGTAGGATGACTTTGTGCATCAAAGTTAAATCTGTAATAATCCATTCCTTTATTCAAACCACAACTGATACATTATTTGGCTATACATAAAGAACCTGACATTATTTTATTAGTTACAGCATTTAAATTAATTTTAAAGCATTACAATATGGTTCTCAAAGAACACAAAGCTCTTGGCCAAAACATTGATAAGAGTCAAATCCGTGTATGTATATTTGTTAATTAACAAATTTACACATTGATATTTTGTCTTAATGTTTCCCTTAAATATATTTTGTCAGTAAAAAAGCCAAAATATGCAGTGTTTCAAAGATCAAAAATTTATATGCTTTATGGTCCTTAATTAATCTTGTATTGCTTTTTTTTGTTCTTTTTTTTCCTATGGAAGTTTTGAAGGTTTTTTTAAATTAGCTAATGAGAGTAAAAGGTGATTTATCTCAATTTTGCTTTAATTATCGGTATAATTTTTGGCATAGAACAGTTTGCTTCTCAGAAAGCCCTTCAGTGTTACATCTCTCACATTTTTCTCATGAGCTGCTTCCCATTTACCTTTAATATATCCCCTTTAAACACTTCTCTGTTTTTGATCTGACTCTTTTCTCTGAAATCTTTTGCATCTTGCTGAAGATACCTCGGATAATCCTCACACGCCCTTCCACTTCTGATGAAGATACTGACCAGTTGCCCCCAGACCCAGACGACTTTGAGCCCGAGGAGCCCGACAGCGCAGAAGGCCATGCCTATTCAGACTGTCTGAACAGTGCTTTTTATCCTCCCTAATAAAGTACTTTTCTGGAAATAGTTCACGGATGGTTTTCTTTCCTGTTGTTCAATTACATTTAATGTAGTATTTGAACCGCTATGCCTTATTTGTAGGGAAAACCATTACATGGAGGATGGATTTGAGCTGGGAGAGCAGTACCCATGTTTGTATTTCTTTGCCTTCAACTTTCGCTTGGTGAGAATTTGTGCATTTGAAAGAAAATGCACTGGGTAAGGTGATGTGAGTGTCACCATATGTTTCAACGGCCACTTGTAAGGGTGTCCTACAGCACCTAAATGCAATGGTGAAAAGAGCAGGTGATTTTTATTCAGAAGGTACTTTACCCATTTGGAAACACACTGAAAACATTTGTATAGTTTGAGGTAGTTTTTTAAATCCTGTGTATGTGTTTTGTCTATATAGCTCAGCTTTTTCTCTATCCGCAGGTTCCTTTGAGTTGTCCATTTTAGTGTTGTTTTCTACGAAGAATAAAAAAAATCCTTTTCTGTCTTTTAAATAGTGCTGTTTTTTCCCCACAGAGAAATGTTATTTTCATTGGAATTCTGTATCTCTCTGTTGTGTAAGAAAGAATGGTTTCTCCAGGTATATCAGTAATGCAAATGTATATCAGATTTGAACAGGATCTGTAAGTTACATTCATTGGATATAAATGCAGGAGGCATCTTACGCAACCATACACCTGAGAGTGAACTGAGAGAAAACTTTTTATATTTGAGAAAATGTCCGAGACTCTTTTATTTGCTCTCCTGACTTGCATATAAGCAGAACACCTTAAATTTGCTCTACTGTGATATGCCAGTATTTTGGATATAAATGTGTGTGTATATATGAGATAAGCATTTAAAAGCAAATGTTCTTTTACAAGTGTTCAATCCTTTAATTCTCTTCACTGCTATTCAGGTTTCTAATGCATTTTGAGGTACTTAAGAAGAACTTTTTGGGACTGATCTTTATTTGGGGTTCCACGGTGCTGCTTAAAGTCAGAGGCAGGGTCTGGCCATTGTAGACTGGAATGTCATTACTTTTTTTTTCATGTGCATAAAGTGTGCATTGATGGTTTTTATGATGTGTATACAGATTCTTTTCCTGTAAATATAATATAGCACAACTTGGTGACCTGATAAATCCTCATATTTTATTCACATTCTGAGACATTTCTCAGGTGATCATTCACATATGACTTGGATGAATGCTGGTAGCTGGCTTTTCAGGAATTAGAAAGTTCCCAGGAGACTGTGGCCATCACAGAGGTAGAACAATGTCTCCTACTGATAAAAGGGATGCTTTATTTTGAAAAACTAGGTTTGCAATAACACTATGATATCAGTATTTCTCTTGACTCTCACCTGCATCCACTGTGGCTTTTTCATTACCTTGTCCATTAGCACTTTAATTGAAGGTAATTTATTAGCAATAGGAATGTTAAACTAATTTTCATTCATTTGCAAAATTAACATTACTTTGGCATCTGCTATGGCTTTAATAATAAAGACTGTATTATGTGCATAAATGTTCCAATTTGAATTAGCTTAAATTATGTTGATAAATGAAATAATATTTTAAAATATTTGCTTCCCACCCCTTTTCTTCCACCAAAATAAACAGGGTTTTTCCACCATGATTTAATGTTTGATCAATGCATATTGCAAAGTTCTCATCAAGTTCAGAACTCATAAATGTGTTGACAATCCAGCTAGTAAGGTATGCTGCTTTATTGCTTTATTGTGTCTTACTAGACTGCAGAAAAAGTAAACTCATTCTGCTGTTATAAACCAGCCCTAGGATGGAAAGTAGGTTGCAGTTGAGAGTTAGTGAAATAAAGTAGGGTTCTGCTGAGAACTCTGCATATTCATTCTTTTTCCTCCTCATGCACAGGTATGTGTTTTAGGTTCTTCATTAGGTCTTGGAAGTCAATACGTTTGCCGTCAAAATTATGTGCTCTTAACCAAATGCTGTCAGCATTCAGATAACTTTTAGATGTGTGGATCTTTACCTGTCCTTTTCAACTGAATTTGTTTTCAATGTAAACTTCATATTGCAGTGTAAAGAATTTTGCTGTGGGTATAAACTTATGGCTGTAACACTCTCTATGAAAGAAATTGAACACATGTTGACAAATGAACTCAAATAGTTTCATAAATGGACATAGATCTCTACAGAATATATCGATCAAAGCCTCTGCTACACATTCAGTCTTCTTTCAAGCAACGATTGCATTTCACTTCTGTTCTGCAAAAGAAGGGCAGAGGTGGAGGTCAGATACTGGTGTGCTTATCGGTAGTGAGTAATGTCTCTTGAGTTTTGGTGTTTGATAAGAAGCGAGCAGAAGCAGAGGGTGGAAAAGGCGCGATGGGAGTTGGTCTGTTAATGACAGCTGGTACCCTGTGCTCTTGCTTCCTGCTGACCTGGGAGCTGCCTCAAAAAAGGCCACTGCCTGACTAAGAAGCAGTTGCTTGTTTTCTTTGGGGAACTGGCTGCTCTTCGTTTGCAGCTGCCACATCAGTTAGAAGAGAGCTAAGAGGGTATTTAATGCTTTCCTAATGTATTTCATTAGCCACATCTCATTGCTGCCACATCCATCATTGTGGAGGACGGCAAGGCAAATAGTACTGCTGAATATGGCAGAGAACATTTTTTTTTTTTTTTTTTTTGGTGGTACACCTATTGTAATATATTTTACAGCCTGGAATAATTTGATTTGCTGTGAGGTAGCAGTAATATTCATGGACATCATGTGTATGTAGCTGAAACATTGGATATCCAACAGAAAAGAGGTTAGTTGTTTCATTGCTGTCTATACTCCTGGAGGGCAGCAGCTGTTGGACCTTGGCAGCACAAGGAAGTTCCACTTTAACACAATTGGCTTCAAAGACACATGAAGAGAAAGAACTGCTTGCACCTTCCATGAACTGCTATGTCAGAGAAGGCTCAGAGCTCTCAGAATCAATTTGTTGTAATGTTGAAATAACCTTTCTCATTTTTATCCTGAAATGTATTCAAACTTGCCCCTTTGGAGAAAGTTTGTCAAGGAGCCTCCTGCACCCGGTACATGACATGTAGGGCTCCGCTTCCTCACATGCAAAGCGGAGACTTGCGGTGCCTATGATGTTTCCCTTTTTCCACGCCTGCTACCTCCTGCTTTGTGAGTATTTGCAGAGCCAGCAGGGTGGACCAGGGAGTGACAGCGGCAGCTGCTGTGTGCCGCACCAGGAATGTGGACCCACCTCTTATAAAGATCAGCTTCCTGCACTCAGCTCCTGACCGCCTGGAAGGTAAGCCTGCTGTGTATATAGTCTCAGCAGCTCTGTCATGCTCTTCATTTCTCCAAGGAACATGCCATGAAATACCAGGAAGAAATGTTGCTGAGGTTCTGATGTTTCCAGGCATGTGCATGTGATCTTGATGGATGTGCTGGATATGACATAGGGGATGCTTGCTGGGGCTGAGAGAAAAGTGGGCACCGCAAATAACCTAGAAAGCTTGACTTGTGGCTTCTTCTGAACAGGTAGTTACAAGTAGTGAGGGAGTCTACTCAGTTTTGTATGTGTTTTTTCTTTTAACTTTTTTACCTGTTTTAAGTGTGGGATAGAAACGTTCCACATCAGACATCTAAAAATCATGGCAGATGTGATTTCTGTATTAGTCTTCAGTTTTTTAACAGGTATATGTGCCTTACATAGGTGGCTTTCAACTGAGTATGGTATGATTGAGCACATCAGGATCAGAATTTATACTTCTGACTGTTGAACGCTTGTGATGTGTCTGATGCTGAGCAAATAAAAGCTACTGGCTTAAGAAAGAAGCAGTGCGGATGTGTGGCGTGTGATACAGTCATTGGCTGGAAGCCCTGGGCTACAGCCGAGTCAGGCTGAAAATGAAAATGTGCAAAGTAAAAGAATTTCTGTAGCCCCATGAGTGAAAACACAGCTGAGTGTGACACACAAACATCATGATAGTCACTTGCTCCCTTTTCCAAGAACAGCAGAACAAGTGAGCACAGAAAATATATCTGCTTATATGGTTTGTTTACACAATACTACTATTTTGGATATTCAGCACTTGACTCTTACAAAAAAAAAAAAAAACCAAACAAACCAAATCACCCCCCACCCCCCATCAACTTCATCTCTTAGTCTCTTGTTAGGTCCTGCTCTGAGAAGAAAAACAGGTGTCAGAAGACTGTAACACAAAGGAGTAATTGAAAATAGCACAGTAATTTAGGCAATGTCTAGAACATGCTTTTTACTTAGCACCTGTTTACTATGGTTTCCCTTGCAAAGTAAAACAGGAAATATACAGTTACTAACAGTGTTTTAGAAAGTCCTCAGAGCAGAACAACCATTATTTCTATGTGGGAATAAGAAAGGTACTACAATGATTATATAAAGTTAAATAAAATTATAATTATATAAAAGTAAATTCCCATATAGCTAGGACCTCAGGTTAAGTGTTGAAATCTTGTGCTGAGCAAGGTGTGGTAGATAATAAGGTATTATCAGCCTTTCTACTCTATCTCTGGGGTCCTTGTGTATTAGCATCCAGGTTACAGAAAAGCCCTGCTCCTGGTGTTTTTTGTGATCCCTGATTTCAACAGGACGCCATGAAATTTGTTGTCTTACTCTGTTGCATTCTTAGCTTTTTGCTCCCATTCCCATGTCCAAGGCACTCTGCTCCAACTCCTAGGACTTGTACAGTCAGCAACATGATGCATCCAGAATATAAATTTCCATTCACAAGAAATAGAGCAATTAGGTCTTTCACTATCCTAGTATTCAAATTTTAACTTTTTTTTTTTTTTCCCCTTTTTATGGAATCTCCTGTTCAGGCTGTTGTAGCCACACAGTAGAAGGGAAAGGAGTAAATTTTTTTCTTGTGAGTGCTATTAGACACCTTTACAAGAATGTTAAAGGAAAACCCGCTTGTTAAACTGCATACTCTCGTGAGCATCTTCTGTTGGAATTATTATGAGTAAAGTCACTTCCTTGGGTCTTTAGTGATTGCCTTTGACATTCACATGGGTGAGCTGATACATGAAAACAGTGTAAGCCCCTGGAAGCAGAGAGCATAAACATGATTGAAGATTAAGTTTTGGGGTAGTTAGTATGAGTGCTAAGTTATGCACAGCATAAACTCCAGATAAAATCTGCCAGGGCTGGCGTAGGTCTTATATATGTCTCAAGCCCTACGTTGCTGGTTTGTTGCACCACTGACAGCCTGCTCTTTTACCGCCACAAGTACCCATTCCCCAGCATGGGGAGGGAGGGGCCACCTGTGGGATGGGGCTGGAGAGTGCACTGAGCACATGCAGCAGAACGTGCCCACCTGAGATGCTCCGATCCTTGGATCCCACCAAAGACCTCCTTTGAGGACATTAAGTGGTGCAAAAGCATTATGCAAGTCCCTTTCCACAGGGATAAGTTTTACCCTCATAGAAAAGATTTTGGAGATATGAACTTCTTAATACTGTTTACTTTTCTGCTGAAGAGCAGAGAAGAACTATAGCTTTCCTCTGGGTGTTATGTCGCTTAGTCTTGTTCCTTTTATCCCAACATTTCCAGGAGACACAGTGGGGTCTATTTTTACTCTTGTGAGATCAAGCTCATATTTATTCCCTCTACTACAGCAGCCCTTATAGATTTGACTAGTACTTTTTGTTTGCCTTGCTGCTTTTCTGCTGGCTGCCTTACACTTCAGAAAATGAAGGTAAAAGAGAGGTGAAAGAAAAAGAATTGTCACTGGAATAACTTTTTCTTTGTTCTAAAGAATGTTCCAGAAAATTGTTGGGATTTTTTTGGTCAACTTTTCATATGTAAACTGTATAGACTGTTGTGTGTTGACTTCTTTGACTGCCTTTTCTTCCTATCCAAGGTTCTAAAGATCATGTGAGTATAACATCTATCAAGAAACAACAGAGTAGAAAGGAGTATGCCTAATTTTGGCTGTCATTTCCATAAGGAAAATTTAAAAATGATAGTTTGAAAAGGTTTTTGTAGTTATTTATTTACTTTAGAAAAGTCTTTTACCAATGTTGTGAAAGGAAGAGAGGGAAAGGATGTGTGTTTTCTTTACTGTGGTTTTAGTGAGATGCTTAAACTGCCAGCTTTGCAAATGGTTATGCATTTCTTAATGAGCCACAGACTGACCAAAAAGTACATTCTTGTTTAACAGTAGCAAACATATTCTGTGTGATTCTATGTTGTCGTGCTTCCCTTTCCCTTGCTGGTACATGCAGAACCAGCCTTGCGTATGAATCACCCCCAAAACAACACATAAGCCCAGTTGATGTGGCAACCGGAGGGTGTGTTATAAAACTTGGCATCTGTAGCAGAGTGCCGAGAAGTTCCCCTGGCGCTGCAGTTGCTAATATTTGCCTCCTGACTTTATCATTGTGAACTAGAGCCAGGTCATTCCTCTACAGTCAGACTCCACAACTACTATCTGCATGGGTATTAGCTCCATTTTAGATGCTTACTGGTAATTTCTTGGATTTAGGGGTGCTCCTAGTGCCTGCTGAAAGTTTTGCAATTCCTTCTGCATTTTGAAATTCCAAAAAGATATCATGTTCTGATATTAGAAAAAAGAGAGTACACTCTGTGTGGAGGTATATTAGGATAGTTCAGTCCCAAACACTCAACAAGGAAAGATCAATAGTCATGCTAAAGCACCAATTAAAAATACTGTTTTGTAGGCTTTCTATTTCTGCATTATAGCATGTGGTGTCAACTAATCATATTTGTCTTTTTACTTGCTTAATAATCTCCATGAACACGAGTAGGTGCTACTGAGATATAGCTATTCATCTTCATGGACTTTTTCAGTATTAGCTTTTGGGGTAGAGAAGGCAAGGCGTGATTGAACGGGGCCAGTAACCAAAATCCCTCCTGAACAATTTGCTGTGATGCCAAACCAATGTTTATTGTTATCAGAGGCAGCTGCCTGTCCTCTCTCCATGCTTCTATTTGTGGATTTTCAACAGCTATAAATGGAAACATGTGCTGACCAGAAATCACTGCAACCGTGCCTGATACTTCTCTCCTGACTCCAAAAGTACAGGGATATCTAACATGTAGTCAGGCTAAATCACTTCTGCTCAGGATATTAGGGTGGGTTTTTCTCCCTGGGAAATGGAGTTAGGAAGACATGAAAGAAAAGTCACAGGAAGAGAAGCTTTGGAGGAAAAGCAAACGGTAAGATTTGTTGAGAAATGTGGATTTTTCTTTTTTAAATCGTTGTTTAATGATAAGAAGGAAAGGCAAATAATCTGTTGTACTTTATAGGACTATTTTCCAACTTCCCTTAATCACTGACCTTGGAGATTAAAACTTCATTAATGTATATTAAATTAACTATGATGGTACTTTTCTGTGGAAGTTGTGGAATTTTGTGAATGCGTTTTGTGTGTATGCGAAGTGCAAAAACTGAAATCTAGCTCAACGCCAATTTGTTATCGTAAACCAGAGTGATAGCTAGTAGTATGTGGTTTTCTTGGATCTTTCTTTAGGGACTATTTCCTGTCTTTGCACATTGTTTTCCATAACTTTAGATCAGTAAAAGACAGATGAAATAACTTGCCTGTGTCTGGAGCATGTCTGGAGATTGTTGAAAAAAGGTGTAACCAAAACAGATTATTTAGAGAAAGCGAAAACAGTCAAAGCACAGCTTATTTCTAATTAGCATAGGCTTGAAATGCAGTTTATAATTTGCCTTGCATTAACAAGGTTATTTTCTTGATATCACAGAAAAGGGCAGTTTATTCTTGGCTTTGCAAAGCTGTGAAGAAATGTGGCCATCATTTTTGTTAAGAAACAAATTAGCACTGAATTTTTTAGCACTTCCATTAAATAGTGGTGGTGTTGCTTTGGTTTGGTTTCATGGTGGGCCAGCATTTACTCTTGTTTAATCACAGTGTTTGTCTCTACCAGCCTCAGTTAAGTGAGACTTGGCAAGCTTATGTGTTAGTAGTTTTAAATACAACTTTACCGAAGCAAGGTGCATTGAGTAATGACCTGGCCTTTAAGTATCTTTTCTTCCTTTATGAAAACAAGTGCTTATCTAAAGAGTAATATCTGAAAGAGCTTTGGTAAAGCTTCAGCATGAAGTTATAGTATGAATAACATCTAATGTTTTACTTGTTCATT